>JAXCLQ010070577.1:0-10809 GCA_035584115.1 Cedrela odorata
AGAATTATATACTGAGAGAAAGAGTTCATTGCTGTCTGCTGCTACGTGGAGAGTGCATGGGAACGAACGAGAGATTATATATGAACAGCAGCAGCAACCGCCATTATGCATGTATTTCCTGAGAGACGAGAGGGAGAAGTCAAATTAAATTGTTCTATGATATTACCAAAAGGGATCGCCTATTTACATTACTTTATTTGCATAATTTTTTTTCAAAAATGTAATATAACATAAGGATCCCTATTTTATTACAATTTAAATATATAAATATAATTTATATATTTATTGCAAATAAATCCTTAAACTCATATAATCAAAAACTCAAAATTCAATATTGTAAAACTAATTTAATTATATTAATAGAGATTATAAATTTATTTTTTTTATAAATAAACAAATATTAATACTTTATTTTAAAATAAACCATGATTTAAATAGACGTTATACATCTTAATTTAGGTTTAATTAAGATGTATAACATACTATATTTCTATCTAGATACATGATTATTTCTAAAAGAGGGTATGGTCCTGATAATGTCCAAATTTTATGAGCTTTTGTGCAATTTTTGAATCTTTAAATTGCCTAACATTTTATTTTTAATTATGAAATATTTTTTATATAATTATTTTAAATGCGCTTTTGGTGTTTCGATTACTGTTTCGGCCCATGGATAATAAATAAATAATTTTTTTAATAATTAAGGTGGGCTAAAGCAATAAAAATAGGCCCAATTCAAAGGCAATAATTGTCTCTCAAAAAGCAAGGGCTATTTTAGTAAATTAGAAAGCCATTAAGGCCGATGACTAAAGAAGATGAAAACTACAGAAAAGTAATGGCTTTAACCCGGTCCGTCTCCTTTTATTGCCCGCTTCATCGTACTCCGCTTCTGTTTCGCTCCAAGCCTAATTTCATTTCCCCAAATTACCCTCCTAAAATCTCCAAATTTACTAACCTGCCACTCGTTCATCAGGATCAAATCTCCCCTCTTCTCTGTTCGTCAGTGGCAACATCGTCATCGTCATCGATGGACGCTCCTCCTGAAGGTTATCGAAGAAATGTCGGAATATGTCTCATCAATTCTTCGAAAAAGGTTAAATTTTTACGGTCTCTTACTATTCTGTGTTTGTTTCTGTGTAATTTATAATTGTAAATTTATGTCAATTTTACAGATTTTCGCTGCTTCAAGGTTGGACAAACCAGGTTCTTGGCAAATGCCACAGGTAATTTCTAAATTTAGGCTTCAGTTTAGGTATGTGATTTCAAGCTATAAATTAGAATTTAACCTTCAATATTACAAGTATGAGATTTTATGTTACAAGAGCTCGTGTTAGCTGTTAAAGATATTAAATTTCGGGTTTCGAAGGAGTTTGATTTATATTTTTATAATATTAAAAAAAATTTCATATATTTTTAAGCTATTTTTGGCTTACCATCATTCAGTTATCATGGACATGTTACATTAGGTCCAAATCACAATAACAATGGGATACCAAATGTCAGACTGTAATACACTATGGCTTCACATTCTTTGTTACTATTTGTGCAAAATTGTAAGTCAAGCTTATCCAGCTACAAGTTTGACGTGGGGATTTATGTCGTCGTATTGTAGTCTCACCCGACACTGAAAAGCATTTTCACTGGAAGTTTATATCTTTGTGCAGTGTATTGTTCCCATTATTTGGAGAAAGTTTAATGGGTATGGAAGTGTAGTTTCTAACACAAATTTCTATACACATTTTTTTTATGACTTCTGGGGTCATGTCATTCTTATGATGATAAACTTGAGAGTTGATTTTCCTGCGCTTATTATTTGGAGAACTTTACATGCATACTAACGTATATGCACATAGACCAGCATCATGATTCTTTGAAGGATGTATAGTGACATAGCTTGAATTTGCAATAATTGAAGTTGAAGCTGTTGGCAGTTGTCTTTAGTCTTCCTTTTGGAATATGTTCTTCTTTTTATGAATTCAATGACATTTCATACAACTTGTTAAACAGGGTGGTATTGATGAGAATGAGGATCCCAAAACAGCAGCCGTAAGGGAATTGAGAGAAGAAACTGGGGTTGGCTCAGCAGAAGTTATTGCGGAGGTTTGGCTTTTACACATTCTTCTTTCCCATGCATTACCACTTCTTTCTCACTCTCCTTTTTTTTTTTTTTTAACTGTTTGACTGGCCTTTTAGTGTAGATTCTCAATATTGAGTTTGGTTCACGAGGGATAGGGGGAAAAGAAAACAGAACGTTTAATATGCGCTTCAATTTTTTGACCTTTCAAGAAATTGAAAATGTTTCTTTGACGCTTAATTTTTGTAGTGAAGGTTTTAGATCTTGGTCGGTATATTTGGAGGTGAATCAAATTGGGTCTTAGGAATAAAATTATATATAATTAAAATTTCCCTCTCAATAATAAATATCAGTGGCATCTATAAATCCTAATAATCTGCTCTTTTTTATTATGGTATTGTTATTTTTTGTTCAAGTTATGTAGGAGTGGCTAATGAATGTTTGTCTATTGCTAAATTAAACATTTCGATTATGGATGCAGGTACCTTATTGGTTGACATACGACTTCCCTCCTCAAATCAGGGAAAACCTTAAACATAAATGGGGAGGTGACTGGAAAGGTCAAGCACAAAAGTGGTGCGTAATTTGTTTTGACCCCTAAATGCATTATATACTATCTGAACAAGAAACTCAGTGAGGTTGGATGGATTGACTTGTGTATAGAAAATGGACAGTATATTACTAGGATTGTACTGCTTTTCTTTTATTTTGTTATACATAAAGAAAAAGAAAGGAGGAAAGACATAGGAAATGATGAGAGTAATGATGTACTGCAACTTTTCACCAATCTAATCCCAGCATTGAATCAGCAGACTAATGTAAATTGGCAGTTGGCACTCCAAATGTTTTTTAATAGTTGACCGTGTGCAACCTGTACTGGTTTAACCTTAAGTCTGGATCAGGTGGTTCAAGATAGTAGCAACAAATATATTCATACAAATGCTTCTCATTTGCATTTTCTGCTATTTATTTAGGTTGAATGTGCCCACCAAGTTGCATTTGTTTTTATTTATTTATTCATTCTTTTATAACATTGCAAATCACAGGTTTCTCTTCAAGTTCGCTGGCAAGGAGGAAGAAATCAATCTTCTGGGAGATGGGTCTGAGGCACCTGAGTTTGGCGAGTGGTCATGGATGTTGCCAGATCAAATAATTGAGAATGTCGGTAGACCTTTCTATTCTTTACTAGTTCAGACAAAAATAAGTTTAGTAATTTGGTAGTCTTATTTTTTATTCTTTTGGTGGCCTTCATTGTTTGCAGGTTGTGGATTTCAAAAAACCTGTTTACAAGGAAGTTTTTACGGTTTTCGCTCCTTATCTTCAATAATACTATGTTGGAACTATTTGCAGCTCTGCTAAACAAGGTGATAATTGATTCATTGAATCGCGACATTTCAAAGTATGTATCAGCTATCACACGCCATGTGATGATATGATATTTTTGTGATTGACAAAATGAAATAAAACAAAATAAAGTTATTAGCAACTGATTATACCTATTTTTGGCATAACCTCTCATTTTGTTATAAATATCTGTCATTTTTGTATTGATCAATGTTGTTATGGCAAAAGGAATAGCTGGTCTTGGTCCCGTATCATACATACAGCATTCTTTAGTCAGATACAAATGCAATAACCTTTTTTCTTCCTTTTCATCTCTGTCAAAAATGTGTTTTTAAGAAGTAATTTTGGGACAAATGGATATTCGGCTTCAAATTAAGCAATCTTCACCATCAACTTTACTGGCTCTAAAAAATTTAAGTAATTCAGTATGTCACAGCAGAAAATAACCAGAAGTACTAAAGTAGTCATTTGAAAAAAAATGCTAATTCAAGAAAAAGGGGAACATAATAAGGTTGAATATTAACTATTGATTTGAGTGAATTAGTATTCTGTTAGCACAACTGTAGACAGGAAATATGCTATTTCTTGACAAGTAAGCATACTTAGAAGCTTATTGACGAAGACATTACGAAAAACTTTCTTAGTTCATTGTTAAGACTTTTTGAAAGTGAAGTGTTGTGCGATATGATAAGCAATTATATGCAAAAAATCAAGCAATTAGCAACTCTACCAAACTGTATACAAGCCATGTATAATCTTGAGCTTCATATAAAGCAGCACAAAGAATAGATTTCAGAATGTAACTATTAAGATCTATAATCAAGGATATTATTTATATGATCTGCAACGATCGTTGCCACAATCTCAGGTGAAAACCTTCGTATCATGTCCTCCCTGGCCTTCCTGACTTCGGCCTTGGCTTCCTCAACATTACTCACCACTAGCCTCATTAGAGCTCGCAGCTTATCAATAGATGGTTCAGCCCAAAAATGTCCTTTAAATGGCCATTCTTTTACTTCACTCATCCTATCAAATGGCAATGGGTAGCCGATCTCATCTGTCAAATATTCTGTGGGTCCAGACCAATTCGATGCAATGACCGGTAAAGACATTGCCATGGCTTCCACCAAGCGGCCTCCCCCACCCTTCCCCTCTTGATGGAAGAACAAATGTACTGGCTGCCTTATACATTCGAGGCGAATCAATTTGAGGAATGTGGGTGTCGATCGCATACATTGGAGCCCAGCCATCAACTGGTTTTTCTATATCGGAATCCCCTACAAAGTTCACTTTCTTGTTACAAAAACTGTATCTGAGTGATACGGATTCGTTAACAAATGCAAAGAAACCAATCATCTTTTGAAAATTCTTGCAAGTATGCTTTCAATAATGCATCCCACCCTTTCCCATACTCCCATTTAAATACACTCAAGAACACAATCTCCTTTGAACTCAAATACGGGTTTCTCACACCTAAAACCGGTTTTTCTATCGAGGCAAGATCTAAGTGCTCATACTTGAGGGGATCAAAGAAATTAACATCAACAGGCTGAACAATCTTCACAACTTTAGCTGGATCAACCCCACTTTGTACAAATGTAGATACATGAAAATCAGTCGGAACCCAAACAAAATTCATGCGATTACATTGCGTAATCGCTCTATGTGTTTAAGACTCACCCTGTCAGTCTCAAACATGGTTCTACCAACTACAGACATGGAATTTCCA
Source organism: Cedrela odorata (assembly GCA_035584115.1). Taxonomy (NCBI): domain Eukaryota; kingdom Viridiplantae; phylum Streptophyta; class Magnoliopsida; order Sapindales; family Meliaceae; genus Cedrela; species Cedrela odorata. Next base: position 5,148 of record JAXCLQ010070577.1, read on the forward strand.
TAACCAGTTGGATGACAAGGAAGGGTTTGAAACAATGGTGGGTACCAAGCACCAGGCTCACTATGGCAAATAACAACAATTTCATTCATGCCACATTCTGTCTTATAAAGCTCAATTGCCATATTCCTCGTATGTTTAGGCAATCCCTCCCAGAACTGCAAAGATTCTAGATCACCATGTTGTTCAATAGCCAATTTAATTCTAGGGTTCTTTACATGTTCACTAAGTGTAAACTATAAGACTAAGATTCTGAGCTATACCCACCACCAGAAAGAAATGGAGCCATCCATAGAACACAATATAATGGCTTAGAAATGGGATTTGGTCTCTGGGATTGGTGAAAAAACCCGAAAAATGATTGAAAAAATGTGGGGTTTGCTGTGAGGGTTGATTTCAGGTGTTGGATTTTGTAGTAGTTTGTTTTGGGGAAGAAACTGAAAGAGATTGCTAGGAAGATAATTAGAACTGATGATGAATAGAGTATCAAAGATTTCAACTTTGAGGTAAAGAAGCGAGATTGATAGGGCTGCGTAATGTTTCTGCGTTGTTGTTGGTTTTCATGGGCATTCATGATAATGAATTGAGAGACTGCGGTTTAATTCAAATGTACAGTAACACAATTTACGTATAAAATTTGAATGAATGAAACAAAGACAAATGCTTGAAGAAAGAGACGGAGAAATTGAGAGTACCAGAAACTGGAAAGATTTGGCTGGAGTCGAGGTTTCAGGATTGAAGGAAATGCTGCAAGTCCACACGTCAGAGTTAAGAAGAAACAGAGGGAAACTCCAGGGTCCCTTAAATAATACCCGGCTGTTACCCACCATTTTTATTTTTGTTGGGTTTTTGTGGGTAAACGAATTTAAGAAATAAATTATTTTAAATGAATAAATACAAAGCATTAGCATTATTTATTTATTTATTTTAAAAAGTAATATTAAACTTTTTAAATATTATCATAATTTATTTTTTCATTCTATAACATGATATTCATCAATTTGAGCCAAGGAGGTGGTATTTTGAGTGCTCTTAATATTCCAAATTGAACATTCTGAAATAAACAGTTTAAGAAAATTTTAAATGCAATCTAGCTTGATTGAATCAGTATATATACGTAAACATATACACATATACACACATACACACATATACATATATACATATATATATATATATATATATATTTCTGGAAGGCGGAACGACAAGATTTTGACATGACAATGAAGTTGAGGTTGTGAAAGAAAGTTTAGAAGTTTAAAACTTCAAATTACTCAAGTTTACAAATATAAAACAGCAGTATTAACTTTAATTTAGTATCACCCTGACGAGACATACATGTGCACTTATTATTTTTGACAATGATCAAACAAACTGTGTGCAGGAGAGAGGTTTAGACAGAAATCACTTCTTGTAGCACCCTTTACATCTTGGACCGGAACCGGCTCAAGCTTGCTTCGATTGATCCATGAGGTTCGTCCGTTGGTAAATACACATCATCTTCAAACTGCAAAAATTCAACACATTCTTCATCTTCGATTGTTCCATGTGTACAAATTTATAAGCATAGAATGATTCCTCATCTTGAAATGACTTAGGTTAGTTTACTTCTGTATTTCAGTTGCTCAATTTTGGTTTTGGGAGACATTTACAGAAAGCGTCCTACCTTAACTATGATGTCCTTATCCTTGTTTGTTAAATTAACAGGCAAGAAATGGAGATTTGGCATTTTTAGTTGGACCGATGATATATCATGAAACCTGAAACCATAAAATTCAAGAATCAGTCTCAAAAACATGCGCCTAAATTGTCCAAAATGTGTGATGATTTCTCTATGTACGAGTGAGTGAGAGTGAGACCTGCCGAGGACAGCCTTTGCCATTTGATAAAGATTGCTTTGGACTGATGGGCTGTATACTCCCTCTTTTGGAGAACCAAAGAAGGTGTCCATCAAAACTCTTTTCGCATCCAGGTATCTCTCAGTGAAGTAAAGTGGCTTCTGAGGTAGGCTAAAGATGGATTCATAGGAATACCTGCATCCACATTCATTTTAGAAACATGTCTCTTGTCCACTGAACTTGGGAAAATTTAGTTAGGAATCAGGATTACTGGTACTAAACTTAAAACAAAGGAAACGATACGAGTCTTTCTGTTTCCTTAAGATAATATATATAATGAGTACCTCCATGAACCTGAGACCTCAGTCGCCAGCACCCTTTCTCGAGTATCAGGCAGAGCCGTGTATTTGTCCCTAATGAACCCTTCAAAACCTGACTGTTCATGGCATATATTCCAAAGTCAATAAACTTCACAACTTCAATAATACTTGAAACATCACAGGCAAAGGACACAATGCATAACATAAAACTGATTACAAAGTCCAAATACTCCTTGATATTACAATTAAAAAGATAACTGACAGATTCCAAGTTCTGAATTCTGCCCAAATTATCACGAGAAGACAACTGCAATGATTACTTCAATTAAAAGGCCCCTACAAGGTTTTGTGCATGTAATAGAAGGGCATTGAGACCCAATTATAGGCATGACAAGCAGTGAGAGGGTTCACCTGGAGCAATGGTGTATTAAGGGACTAGGCACAAATAAGATATAGAAGACTTTGCTTTAGTAAAAACTGTCCAAAAAACTCCCCCGAGTCAGACCCCATTTTGTAAACTGCTAGATTCCTAATGAAAACGGAGGTTCTTAACCTTTAAGACATGCAGAAATTTCTATCTATCTATTGAAAATTATACATTGGCAGTGAGTGGATGATCAACTCAAATGTGACTTCTCATGTTCATGATTATGTTCATGAGTGACGATGATTGCTCTTCAAATGTTTATCTGACACTATATACATCTGGCATAGGTGGAAGCAGCAACAGCTGTATTACATAATCCCTATTTCCTCAATGTTTCTAGTCCATCTTTAAGTATCAAATTAGAATCTCAAGAGAAAAAACATAGACCCACACTCTTCTGACTAGCATCAACCTCAGAGCTGATTCAGATTATGTGCAACAGCAAAGAGAAATAAGTTTACCTTGGTTGTTTTTAGCAAAGCTAGTCCTTCAACACCAGAAGTCATCTGCAGAGCTCCAGACTTGTGTACTATAACCTCTGTTGTATGCTTCTCAGATCCAAGTTTGAAACCTTCAAAATAGAATACAAAGATTAATAAAAATCACAGCTTGTTACATACATAGCTACCATTTCCACATTAAAATTGGTTGCGAGAAAGGGAACTCAAATGTTATAACAAAAGTCACAGAACTTTAATTGAATATCTAGACAGCAAAATATTAATTCAAAGGAAAAAAGGAGCAAGAATTACTCAAAGAAGGAAACTCAAGCAACCATAAGCCTCAATTGATTTCGAAGAACAAGTTAAGGCCAATTGTACTTTCTCCAATTTCATTATTAAAAATGTGTTTATTTCATACATTTTTCAAAAAATAAAAAAAAAGAAGGCCATATTATCTAGGAAGCAGAATAATAACAAGGCTGAACAAAGTCTAATCATCTTCCTTATCATAAAATAGATTGTCTGCTGTCGTTGGAATCAAAAAGTAATTTATTACTCTGCCTTATTAACAAATCAAAAGATAATCTATTACTCTGTATTCTCTTCAACTTAAAGATTTTAAACAACTAACCATGTTCATGTGGTTGCCCGTCAACGTATACACGCTCCCATGGCTTTTCCACTATCCTTACAATGGCACTAGTGACCTATATAAGGAAAAGACAATGCTAAGTCAATCAACAATTACCTTTAGTGGCAACGTAAATGCACTGAGCGGTAGCAGTACAGCACATACCAACTAGGATCATTGAGGATTAATTAAGGCTCTTCAAAATTAAGCAACATAAGATCAGTATATTCTATGAGACATGAACATGAACAAACCCGATCCGATCTGTAATTAGAGTCAGTTTTAAGTGCTTTGGGTACTATTAAAAGCACTTTCAAGAGTATTTTTGTATATATTTCGTACAGCAATTCGAAGTGCTTTCGTTTTTCTTTTACAGTCTTTGGCCGAAACCAAACAAAAAGATCATACCTGTTTTCTGGAAAGCGATTGATATTTGCTTTACTAAAACCGCCTTTTGGATAAGGAAAAATCACTTAAGCTTCCATACAGATAAGTACCTGATGTATGCTTTTCCAAAAAGCAGTTTTAAGTACACTTACTACCAAAATACTCTTTACTCCTAATGGCACTGTCAATAGCGGAAGTGATTTCGCTAGAAAGGAAAGTGTTTTTGATCAAAATCGTGTTTTAAAAGAAGACATTCGCAAAAGCACTTTACCTGGTGATAAAAAGACGTGAAGTGCTTAGCCAGGAGAACGGCAAACTCCTCCACTGAAAGTTGCTCTTTACATTCCTTCGCTTTAGCATAAACCTACATAACCAGATTTCACAAATAACAAAATCAAAATCGCAAGTTTCTTCGAATTGATTAAAACAGAAACCGAAAAATAAAAATAGAGAAATAGACTGAAGCTTTAGTACAGTATTCTTCATGGTATCAGTGGCGACAATATCGGAGTTATCATCGCGAGTATAGGCGTTGACGCAATCGGAGATCAAGCTAATGCTGACGTTCCATTCGACCATAAAATGGCGACCTTCTTTGCTTCTCCAAACCCTCGCAACTCTCACTCGAGCTTTGCCGTGTCGCTGCTCGAAATTGAATCCTTCTATTTCTTTAGCCATTTCTGGTTTTGCATTTGCAGAGATGAAAGGGAAGAAAATGGCGGAGCTTTGGCTTTTTGACGTGATATGCTGCAATTTTTTCAGTGCAAGACAACAGGCTGTGCAATATTTTTCTTTTATGCTTCACTTCACTCTCTATGGAAGCGCGTGCATGGGAGAAAAACTTGGATTCTGTTTGCACTTCTTGAGTTGCACTCGTACTTTTCTCTAATTAAAAATCAATATAAATGATATTTATTTTTATTCTATAATTAAAAATTAAAAATTTAATGTAATGGACCTTTTGTGATTCACTAAAATTTAAAACAATCAATTAAAAAAATGATAAGAAATTAGTAATAATAGGAAAATTATGGATCTCTTTAGATGTGCGAGTGACCTCCATTCGCGTGACTGAGCGTGGAAAGCAATTAATGAAGTGGACATCGTTATCACCTGTAAGTCAGTTATGAAACTACGTGAGGTTTTATCTGTAGAAACTGGCAGCCCAGTCCACAGATTCCGCGCGTAGTGGTACGCAAGTCAGCGCCCGAGACCTAACGCTTTCTACCAGAACACCTTGGACCGAACCGGCTTCCAGCATCGACAAGCCCGAGCCCGGACTCGATACCTGAAAACAAGCGCATGGACCCGGGATAAAAAATTTCGTGCACTGTATTAAATTAAATTAGTTTGAATTGTATTATATGAGATAGGATTAAATTATATTTGTATATTTATATTATTTTATGTTAATTGTTGATATCTATTTATGTAATTATTGATATAGTAATTTATTAAAATTGTGATAATATCGACAATGACCGTATTATCAAAACTAGTGTGATAATTTCAAGTATAAATGATATTAATTTTTATAATTATTAATTATTTAATTTATTTAAATAAAAAAATAATAAGCATAATGTTATTTAATTATTTTATTGAATAGTTTCATAAAT
>JAXCLQ010070578.1:0-10429 GCA_035584115.1 Cedrela odorata
CACACACACACACACACACACACACACACACACACACACACACAAACACACACACAAAAAAAAAAATTTCTCTCTCTCTTTCTCACACACGCACAATATTCTCAAATTTGGAAGATATCACAATACTCTAATTGATACGTCATTTATGATGTTATACCTTACCCATATCAGAGAAAATTTTCCATGGCATTGCTTCTTACACGAAAAAGGAAAGCGAGGTTATCCATGTGATTTCTGTACAGGTGTTAAAGGCTCCATTTTATAAGTAATTTTTCCTGCAAAGTTTGTTCATGGAAGAGTTATGGTTTGGTCTACTTATAAAATGAAGCACAGACCCTAAATACTTGAACATTAAAAGTTTGCTGTGAAGACCAAATCCTAGCGAACTTGGTCAAATTAATGGGTTAAAAAAAAGTAGTGAAATAATTAATGGAAGCTTTTGTGAAAATAGATAGAATTGAATTAAATCTGGAAGGAATTAAGTATAAATTGAGTGTTGTTGTTCTGGTTTCAGATGATTTTGAGAAGATGAGGGAAGATTGGGAGGAGTTTTACGTTTTTGGAAACCGAGGTTACTGATTGATTTGTTTAATTTAGTTATTTATTTTGCTTTCGTGTGTGAAAAAAAGGTTCTTTATTGTATTTCTTTTGGTAGGTTATTCGAGGGGGAAGCAAGAACCGGATACTACAGTAATCACAGGAGTACCGTCGAGGTGGCTTGCGGAGCCTATGGTTTCATCGAAGGCTTCAATGCAGGTTACCCAAGTTGGAGAAAATTATAAAACACGAAATGAAGGAAAGTTTGCTATGTTCTTTCTGCTCTATTGCAATCTTTGATTGTTTCTTACAAAAATAAAGAATGTTTGTACATATAACGAAGAAGAATTGTCAAGCAAGAAAAACTAGGAAGAGTACAAAAATTAAAGTTGTACTGTACAACTTAATTCCAGCCATTTGATTATAAATATTCTAATTGAATTGTACTATTCTTTTAATTTGTGTAGTAGCTATTTGTAAAGATTTGATATTCTAATTCTTTATTCGACAAATTATTCTTTACAGCTACATATACTGATGTTGTAGGGGTCATCTCATCCTTATTCTCCCTGTCACCTTTTTCTAAATCATCTTCAATATCCCCTCTTAAGCTTAGGGTTTTGGGAAGAATTCTGAGCTTGTTCCTAAAATAAACAAACTTGCAGTAGGGCAGAACTTTAGTTAAACTATCAGCTACTTGATCTTCATATGGTATATGTCGAATTTCCAGTTCTCATGCTGCCATTTTGTCTCTTACAAAATGTAAGTCTATTTTTATATATTTTGTTCTTGCGTGAAATACTGGATTTGTTGCAATAGCAGCTGCACTTATGTTGTCACTGCATACCACTGGTGTGCTGCTTACCTGAATATGAAGCTCACTTAAAACTGAGGTTATCCACGTGATTTCTGTACAGGTGTGAGCCATGACCCTATATTCAGACTCTGCACTAGATCTAGCAATCACATTTTGTTTCTTTGAACTCCAAGACACCAAGTTTTCTCCAATGTTGACACAATGCCCACTCACTGACCTCCTCTTGACTAGATCACATCCCCAATCAGCATCACAAAACCCTGTTATGTTCAAATTTGTTCCCTTTATAAATTTAAGTCCATAACTTGTTGTGCCTTTCAAATATCTCAAAACCCTCTTATATGCTATCTACTGTGACATCATTGAATTTGCTACAAATTGGCTCAGTCTATTTACTGCAAATGAAAGGTTAGGTCTGGTAAGTGTAACATATTGGAGACATCTAATGTGCTTCTATACATGGTCTGATTTGAGAAAGGCGTTTCTTTATCTTTAGACAACTTTGTTCCTGCGCTTAGAGGGGTGTTCACCATCTTGCAAGCTTCTAGTTTTATTTTCTTGAGTAAGTCTTGAATATATTTGGTTTGAGAAATTAACATTGAGTTCTTAGTTCTTGCAACTTCAATTCCAAGGAAATATTGCAGACTTCCTAAATCATTTAATGCAAAAGTTTCATTCAATTTTTGTATCACAGCCTCTATAAAAGCTTTATCACTTCCTATTACCACTATATCATCAGCATATATTAGAAAAATGGTCAGATTGCCTTTGTAATTTTTGAAGAACATTGATGAATCTGATTTTGAGCTGATGTACCCCAATCAAGCAAAGTTGTCCTCAATTTTTTGAACCAAGCCCTTGAGGCTTGTTTTAGGCCATATAAGGCTTTCTTGAGCTTGCATACATAATTAGGTTTAGCTGAATCTTCCAGAGCTTCAAGCTAAGAAATGTATACTGTTTCAAATAATTCTTCATTTAACAAAGCATTGTTAACATCTACTTGTCTTAGCTCTCAATTGTGCATCATTGACAAGCTTAGGATTATTCTAATAGTTGAAGCCTTGACCACAGAGCTGTAAGTCTCGTTGAAATCAACCCTTGGTGTTTGATAAAAAACCATTTGCTACAAGTCTAGCCTTCAACCTTAATACATTACCATCAAGTTTCTCCTTTACCTTATAGACCTATTTGTTTCGCACAAGTTTTAGATCTAATCTGTAGGAAACCAGTGTCCAGGTTTCATTTCTGACCAAAGCATCAAATTCTTCAAGCATTGCTTTCTTCTATCTAGAGTCATTCCGTGCTGCTGCAGTAGTTTCGGGTGTGCTGATCTGTTCAGTGGCTATGTATATTTTGGGTTTGAAGATTCCAAACTTGCTTCTGGTAATCATAGAATGAGTTGGGACAGGTTGTTAATCTATAAGCCTTACCAAGCTGACAAGTATTACAAAATTCCAAAGAAGATTTTCTATTAATTTGATAAGCATTACAAGTTGTCAAGGTTTTCTTGAGAGCTGTTACATGAGGGTATCCTAGTCTTTTTTGCTAAGTATTTAGAACTTTCTCGACTCTCAAGATTTTATAACTCGAACTTGAATTACTTGACATGACAGACACCATAAATTATGATTTTCTAATCCTAGATTCGACTAGACTCGATCCTATGACATTATTGGATAAAAACACCTATGTGTGCTGTGGTACTAGTAGCTTGTAAAGACCATTTTTAGCCACTCCTTGCAGCAGTGTTGTCATCTAGTTTTTTTCCTTAATAATTCACACATTTTCACAAAACACAACAATAACATTATTTTCATGTGTAAGCTTTGAAATGCTGATTAACTTCTTTATGATTTCAGGTATGACAAGTATGTATTTCAAGAATAAGTGTTTTATTGTTTGTTGTTGGTGTGTGGGCAATGTAAGGCAACCAATGTGAAAGATTTTAAGTTTAGCACCATTACCTATTGCTAAATGCTAAGGGATTGAATACTCTACTGCCATGTTTAGATTGTTCAAATTGTTGGTGAAGTGATTTGTTGCACTACTATCGAGATACCAAGATGGATCTGCTGGGTTTTCTGCTGCTGCAATGTATGCACCATTTGGTTTAGATTTTGCAAGCATTTGTGGTGTGAACTCCCTATTGAACCTGTGCTAGCAACTTGCTGCAACATGTCCAACCTTGTTACAGATTTGATAGGTTGGCTTGTTGCCTTTACCACCTGTTTTTCCTCTTCCTTTACGTTAAAATCTTTGCTAACTTTGGTTGAGCTACTTATAATTTCCACCAAAGTTATTGTAATGTGGGTTCTGCTGATTCTGAAAATGATTTTTGTTATTTCCATTCTAAAAACTTCTTTGAAACCCACTAGCCTGTGCATAGTTGGTTGAAAAACTTTGCTGTTGATTCAGGCTTCTTATTGTCTAATTTTTTTATATTTTGTTCTCAAAGCTGATAAGCATTACGTAAACATCTTAGAGTGTTAACCTTTCTGCTCGAGAGGTTATGTTGACTATAATTGGGTCATATCAGGTCTCAGCCCCTCCATAAGAAACATTATGATCTCATCAGCTGAAACAACATTACCTGCAACTCTTAGATTATCCACCAGTGATTTCATCTTGTGATAGTAATCATTCATGCTCAGATACTCATTTCTTGTGCTCTGAATTTGTGACTTGAGTTGCAATGTTATAGCAGTAGTTTGGGTAGAGAATAACTTTTCCAAGGTTATCCATACCTCTCTAGAAGTGTTACATTGAATAGTTAATGTCAATATACTTTCGATCATGGAGGATAACATCCAACCCATGAGCATTTAGTCTTGTTTCACCTAGTTTTGAAATTATGAATTTTTGATAGTGGTGATGTTCTGTTGTTCATCCATTGTCATGTTCAGCCTTCTTGTTATAGTCTGAGTTTCTTTAATAAAGTTCAACAAGCCATTTGCTCGTATACTTAAAAGAACTTGAGACTTCCATAACATGTAATTTATGTTTGTTAACTTAATTAGTGTGGTGAATGTGAAGGAATTGTTATTTGTTGTGGGTGGTATTTGCAGGACATTTTGGGATGTGGAACTTTGGTTGCTATCACCCATGGTTTCAGGGGCTCTGATACCAAGTTTGAGAAAATTATAAAACACAGAATGAAGAAAAGTTTGCTATGTTCTTTCTACTCTACTACAATCTCTAATTGTTCCTTACAAAAATAAAGAATGTTTGTACATATAACAAAAAAGAATTGTCAAGCAAGAAAAGCTAGCTAGAGTACAAAAATTATAGCTGTACTATACAACTTAATCTCGGCCTTTTGAATACAAATATTCTAATTGAATTGTACTATCCTTTTGATTTATGCATTAACTATTTGTAAAGATTTGATATTCAAATTCTCTTTCCAGCAAGTTTGTCTGTACAATGCATATGCTAATGTTGCAGGTGCCATCTCATCCTTATTCTTCCAGTTTTGTTCTTTGTCACTTTTGTCTAAATCATTATTAACAACCCATTACTATTTTTTCGACATTAAGGAAGATAAGGTGTTTTCCACCTCTTTTTGATGTGTGTTATTTTCTGTGAATGTTTTGGTTGTGGTTTTGTTATTGTTTATCTGATCTTGTGATAAATGATAATGTGATGTTGGAAATGGATATGCTTTGAGTTTAAAAAAGAAAGTAACGAGTCAAATTTTGATTAGGTATTGCAATGTATTTATGCCTTTCAAGAATGTTGGAAGATTTTATATGGAAAATGTACTGTGAATATTTTTTTTTTGGGAATTTAAGGGTTGTGATATGGGGAACTCTGCATCAATGTAGCTATCCATGTTTAAAATCTTATAATTTTGGACTCTGAATTGCATTTAGTTTTGATTTTGTTTAATGTTCTTTTTCCTAAGAAAGATTTATATTCTTTGGAAATAAAGAGACAATTTTTTTTGTTTTTGTTTTTGTGAATATTACAGGTCTTAATTATCAAGTTAGTTTTCTAATTCTGATGCATGGTCTTGTTTCTTTAAAGTTGACCAAATCAATCAGGTTGCATTACATTATAGTGAATTCCAATAATTAGGATTGAAATATCTTTGAAGGTTCTGAATATGAATCAAAATTTAACCTACTGTATCTTTTGTTGACAATGATTTCTTAGAATGCAAATTTAAACCCTCGTTCTGCGGTTAATATTTTGTATATCTTTGATGCTTCATTTTTACTCCATTTAGTTTTCAAAACTAAAAAAGTATGTAAAACACATCAGTTGATGTTTAGAAAGCTTTTACTCTGCACTTGAGAACAATGGCTTTGTAATGATTAAATTTTGACTTCATTGCTTATTCTCATCAAGATTGTGTTTGCTTTTGTTAGAGTTTTTCTATGACATAATATGATTGTGTATCATCCTTTTTGCTTTGTTTAACTCATACTGTATAGGAATCTTAATGTTATTGAGGATAATGACCTAGGTAAGGATGCGGATGAGGATGGTGAAGACATAATTTCTGGCCCCCATTGTAAGATTGTCATCCAATTTAAGAAATATAGAGACTTATATAATGTTATTAAGGTTTTATGTGGTCGCTCATTACAAAAGGTAGGATGTTAGTCTTCTCGTTATATGTCTAATGGTTTGAATTATATGCATGAGTTGTCTAGTTCTTATTTCTTTGTGATGATTGACATGGCTGACGATTAAGCAACAAGGGTCAAAAGGCTGATTATGAGGTTAGTTAGAACAAGGATGGCTTTCTTCGAAGCGCAAGAAATTAGGTGGATGAAAAAAGTAACAGCATGCCAGTAAAGCTGACAAGACAATACAAAATTGAAGCTCCTAGACATGAACCTTATAGTTCAAAATTTGCTAGCAATGAGACACGTAGAAAGAGGTTCAAGGTAAAAAAGTGAGTAATAACTTAGCTAGTGGTTATTATGTTATTGTTTTCTAGTTTTTGATCTAGAAGATTGTGACTACTCTACAGAGAAATTAATTCCTGAGAATGATGAAATTGATCTATTTGTTTAATTGTAGGAATAAGGGATGGTAATGTTCATTTTGGAATAATTCTTCTGGTTGGGCATAGAGAGTCGATTCTTTTGGTTTCATAACTCAAAAAACAGTTTTTATGTTCCATGTTCGAGATTGTGTCCCGTTAACCTCTTACGAAATTTCTACTGCAATTCATCATTCTATGTTGTATAAATATTTCATTAATAGAGTTAACCTCTTGCAAAATTTTTAATGTAATTCATCATTCTATGTTGTACAAATAGTTCATTAACCTATTATAACATTTGGACATTCTACTATAGTTGCGTCCTCGCCCCTCTATCACTGTTTGCATTACTTAGTTTTTAGTTACTTATTCAGCCTACTTTTTGGAATTTCATGAACTGAAAGCTCACAACATAAACTTCACTATTGTTTAATGTACCTGACATAATACCCACCTTCAGTTTGGTGCTGCCATGGCTTGCTCTTCGCTTGTTATTGTAATATCATATGTATACAAAGAAACAAACAATCAATCAATCACCAGAATGGGTCTTACAAACAAATTGTCATACGTTTTTTACAAATAATTTGCTAACATCTTACTATCTACAACTTATTGCAACTTATGGTACAGTTTTATAAAGCATAGTGTCATGGACCGAATTTCTCTGTACTGCCTTAAACGAACAATTTGGAACAATTATTACTAAGTCAGCCTTGCTTCACACAAACTCCAAAAACTAAAAAATATAAAGAAAGAGATGAAGAGAGAACACAAGAGCTTTAGAGAGTATTTAGCAAAAATGCTTAAATGCTTTGGCTAAATCAGGTCTCTCTATTTATACTTAAATATATATACAATGAATGGTCAAGATTAAACCTCTAGAATCTCATCCGACAGCCTAGAATGAAAAGTTTAAATGTAATCCCTAAAATTAAGAGATTTTTCCTTACATAGTTGATTCTCTCATTACTCTTACAATCTCCCCATAATTATTGAGATACATGCCATTTATACAATATCTCCTAATTAGTACAAGATATTTTAAAAGAATTTAGGAAGATATAGCATTTATGTTGGGCAACTTTAGCCCATGGACTTGGGAAAAAGCCCGAGTTGTGACATTTTTCTCCACCCAATTAAGCGACATCCTCGTCATGTCGCTGCTGGTAGTCGCAAACCTTATCCTCAAATTGCCACAAGGTGGTCTCGAGTTCCCAGCTTGCTTCACTATCTGGCAACCTCTTCCACTTGACGAAATACTCACAACTCAGCGGATAATTTTATCTTCGAACAATCCGGTCATCAAGGATGATCTCCGCTTTCTTGTCTAAAGTTGTCTTTACACCTAAAGGTTGCCACTTTGGTTTGCTACGCTTAGGGTCATTTCCATTTCCATGGTAAGGTTTTAGATGACTTGCATGGAAAACTGAATGTAGTCTAAGCCTTAAGGGCAATTCCACCTTGTATGACACATTGCCCACCAGCTTGGCAATGGGAAATGGTCCCTCATATTTCTGAACCAACCCCTTGTGTAGCGGACGTGTGGATTTATGTTGTTGGAGTAGAATCTTTACTAGCACCAAGTCCCTAACATTGAATTCCACATGTTGCTGCTTTTCATCAACCCACTTCTTCATTCGCTTTGCCACATTGTCAAGGTACGCTCGTGCAATATCCGTCTACTCATGCCACGACTTAACAGCCTTATATGCTATTGATGAGAGCCCTTTGTAGCTTGAAACAAGTGTATGGGGCGTGAGAGGTTGCTACCCAATAGCTAACTCGAACGGGCCAGTAACTAACTCGAACGAGCTATGATTGGTGGACTCGCTTCGCTGCAAATTGTAGGAAAATTATGCCACATCGAGTAGTCGCGCCTATTCATGCTGTGTGGCACTCACAAAGTGCCGCAAGTATAGCTCCAACAAGGCATTCACTCGCTCAGTTTGTCCATCAGTTTGGCAGTGAAAACTTGTAAAGAAGTGGAGTGCCAAGCCCATGAGCTTGAACAGATCATTCCAAAATCTCCCAATAAAGCGAAGGTCGCGGTTGCTGACAATCGACCTCGGTAAGCCCCAATACTTGACCACATGTTTGAAGAAAAGCCTCGTGGTCTCCTCCATGGAACAATCTTTTGGTGCGGGAATAAAAGTCACATATTTGAAAAACTGATCAACCACCATAATGATAGTTCTCATCCCATCAGATTTCGGCAATGCAACTATAAAGTCTATGAAGATGCCCTCCCATGGTCTCTTTGGAATGGGTAATGGCTCTAACAAACTTATCGGACTTTGATGTTCGTTCTTGTTTTGTTGACACACGAGACAAGTCCGCACAAATTGCTCCACAACGTCCCTTATTTGGGGCCAATAGTATGTAACTTCAAGCAATACCCTCGTCCGCTTTTGGCTTGGATAGCCTGCCCACTTAATTTCATGGCATTCCTTGATGAGATTCCTCTGCAAGTTCCTCCACTTTGGCATATAAACCCATCGCCCCTTGGTGTAGAGAAACCTATCTTCTACCCAAAATCGCTTGGTCTTCTCGGCTTGTGCCAACTCCATGAAATGCTTAACTAGCGAATCATGTTGCATACCTTCCATGATGAGGTTGAGCATCTCTCATTAGAGCTTGTTAATGCCTACAAACTCAGCTTTCCGACTTATAGCGTCCGCCACCACATTAGTCTTGCCCAATCTATACTCCAACTTAAAATCAAACTCAACCAGAAAATCTTGCCACCTTGCTTGTTTTGGGCTGAGCTTCTTCTGATTTTGGAAGTAACTTATGGCTATATTGTCCGTCCATGCCAAAAATTTTGATCTGAGTAAGTAGTGTTACCAAGTGTACAGTGCATGAACGACCACAGTCATTTCCTTCTCTTGCACCGTATAGTGCCGCTTCGTGTCGTTGAGTTTCCTTCTCTCAAATGCTAGCAGATGTCCTTGCTGCATAAAAACACTCTCGATGGCAAAATCTAATGCATTCGTTTGAACTTCAAACGGTATTACATAGTCAAGCAGTGCGAGTACTGACTCCTCAATCACTGCACACTTTAAGCTATCGAAAGCATGTTGGCACTCTTCGGACCATTCCCATGATCTAGAATTTTTCAGCAAGTTGGTGAGAGGTGTGGCTATTCTCGAATAGTCTATGATGAACTTCCAATAATAATTTATCAACCTAAGGAAGGACCTTAACTCCGTGATCATCGAGGGTGGATCCCAATCCATTATTACCCGAATCTTAGATCTATACATAAGAAGCTTTCCTTCCTTGATTTTATGCCCAAGGAACTCAACTTCTCACTGTGCAAATAAGCACTTCTCCCACTTCATGTACAACTCGTTAGCCTGCAACACTTGAAAAACTGCCCGCAAGTGCACCGCATATTCCTCGAGCATGTCACTGTACACCACATGTCGTCCAAGTACACGACAACAAACCAGTATAAAAATGAGTGAAAAATCTGGTTCATCAAAGTGCAAAAGGTGGTCAGTGCATTGGTGAGGTCAAAGGGCATGACCAAGAACTCGTACATGCCATATCGCGTCACGCATGTTGTTTTGATTCGTCACCAGGGGTTATACATTCTTGGTAATAACCAGACTGCAAATTAAGCTTAAAGAAGTACTTTGCTTAATCAAGACGATCAAATAAGTCAACAATAAGGGAAATGTGATACTTGTTTTTAATGGTTACTTTGTTCAATACACGGTAGTCGATGCACATCCGTAGATAACCATCATGCTTGCGCTGAAACAACACCAATGCCTCATATAGCGCTTTTGAGGGCTGGATATATCCCGCATCCAGTAACTCCTTTAGTTGTTTTCGTAACTTCTCCAACTTCGGCAGTGCTATCCGGTAGAGCGTCATCGTTGGTAGTTTCACCCCCAGTTCCAACTCAATCTTGTGACCCACCTTCTGTCGAGGTGGTAGTTTCTTTGGTAGGGTGTCCGACATCACATTCTTGTGCTCCACAAGTACATCTGCAATTTTTAGCTGTATTATAGACTCTTTATTGTTCACAACATCTTCTACCTCCCATATAGTTGCGAGAAATGTTTCTT
>JAXCLQ010070580.1:0-14141 GCA_035584115.1 Cedrela odorata
TAATACACATTTATTTTTTTTTGCATCACTCTATTATTTGTATTTATATTAAATACCTCCAATCAAAAATCAAATGAAATTAATCACATAATACACGTTTATTTTTTTGTTTTAGTAAGGTCGTAACACAATCATTTAGGCATGGTCATTCATAAAACTATATTTACAAACAATTTCTTATAATGCTTATGTTTACAATAAATTTTAGAGATTAAGAGTACATATATATATATATATATATATATATTTAGGCATGGTCATTCATAAAACTATATTTACAAACAATTTCTTATAATGCTTATGTTTACAATAAATTTTAGAGATTAAGAGTACATATATATATATAATGAGATGTAGGAGAAAACTGAATTTTATTATTATCAAATATTGGTATACGTATTAAACATGGTAATAGTTTACATTATGAATCTTTTTAATTTTAGATGTGCATAATCTATATTATCTCTTAAGTTTACATTATCAATATTTTTAATTTTGAACGTGCACGATCTATGCTATTTCTTAACTAATAAGGATATGGTTTTTTTAGTACTTTAAGAACAAAAATTAGTATATCTAAAATAAAACACAAGCAAAAAGAATATTTTTCAATATATCTCAAACAAATATCAAATAAAAAAGATAGAAAAAATTATCTGTGTATTTAAAAGAGGGCGTACTAGTGACTACAAATACTAAATTATTACATTGTTGTAGAGGATAATCATTCCTTAAATACACAACTTTGCAGGCTTTTTTTTCTTAAACAAACATTATTTGACACCAACTTCACCTATTTTACGCATAAACATTATTTTTTTTTTCATTGTCACTCAAAATCCAAAAGCAAGAACATATGTTAAACTATCAAAAAAATATTTTATGCATAAACATTATTATTATTTCATTGTCACTCAAAATCCAAAAGCAAGAACATTTGTTAAGCTATCAAAATATAATAAACAATTAGAATATAAAAGAATTTATCATCAAATAACATTTTAAAGAATTATCGTGTCTACCATCTACTATTCTTTAACCAAGATAAAAAAAAAAAAAACCATCTTATATTACTTAAATAAATAAATTTTGAAATTAATTTACAACTAAACTAAAAAAAAAATAACAGTACTCAACAAAATAAAAATATTTATAATAGTAAAAAAATGTATTTATGATTGGGTCCTTGAACTTTGACAAAACAATGTTTTAGTATATAATTTCTTTAAATAATTGAGACTCTGTGTTATTCCCTATTATTTGAGCGTTAAGATTAAAGGTAAAGATAGAAATCACTTTGTAATTTTATAAATCGAATTTGATAGATTAATCTTCCTGTTTCCTCGATAGATTAATCTTCGCTCCTCCTGTTTCCTCCATTCACCAACTTCCTATTCATTATCTAAATACTAACTTCGTCTTCGTTGTCCTTCTAAATTCTACAATTGAAAACAAATATTATATATTTTTATAATTCAAAGATTATTTTGGAGTTAATTACTTAAACTTACAAATTAATATTTTTATATTAACATTTTTTATAATTAAAAAGTCAAATAAATATTAATATTTAAATTGAATAATAATTTTTATTATTTTTTTTAAATTAATGACTAAAAGAATTATTATTTCAACAATAATTATTACTATCCAAATCAATCTTTCTTCATAAATCATTCACTATTTATAAAACAACATATACATTAGATATCACTAGATTACTAAATCAAAATATACACTAATAAATTTCTTATTACAATATATATATATATATAATCTTATATTATAAAAAATATATTTTTAATAAATAAATATCAACGGGATTAGTATCTGTGTCATTTAAAATGTAATTTGATGATAAATTCTGTGTCATTTTAAAATATAATTTAATCACAAACTATCGAAATACGTTTGTTCAATATGATCATTATTTGTCGTTTTGAACTTTCTACTCTCTCCCATAATCATTATAAGTTGTAATGGAAGAATTGGGGAAATTAAACCAAGAGTAATTGGAACTTCAGGAGAAGATTGAGACAATTTGATCTTCAAGAAATACAACATCTTTATTTTTGAAGATTTTCTTATTTACTGAATCTTATAATTTGTACCAAAATTCTTCGTTTCTATAGCCTAAGAAAATACACTCCTTAGTTTTGTCATCAACCTTCAATATTTCATCCTTAGAGATATGAACATAAGTTTTACGGCCAAACTCTAACAAATGTTTGTAAGAAACATCTTTTCTTGTCCAAATTCTATTAAGTATGTCTCTAGTCAATGAAAGTAAAGGAGAAATATTAATCAAATCAACTGTAATATGCATTGCTTCACACTAAAAGTATTGGGGTAGTTTGGTTTCAAAGAGAATACATCTGTCTCTTTCGACAATCGTTCTATTAATCCTTTTTGCCACACCGTTTTGCCGAAGATTTTTTAGTATAGTTTTCTCAAGTTTGATTACATGGTTTCTGCAATACTGATCAAATGGTCATCTATACTCACCACCATTATTTACCTTAGTCACCTTTTTAATATGGCAATACAGGCTTTGATCAATCCACTTATGCAGCTAATCCCATTGTTTATTGTCTAACTTAGCAGGTTTTACTTCATTGCTTTCAATTAGTTCGTGCAAGTCTTTGCAGTAGAGTAAATCTTTCATTCTAGACTTTCAAATTGGATAATTTGATGATTCAATTTAATTATATAAGCTGAAATCTCTTCCATCTTAATTCAAATTAGAATTAAACTCCAAACAACTTATATTTTGATATCACTTGTTAAGTTTGTGAAATAATTCTTTTTCTTTTTTGTGTGAATAAAATAAGATTGTGTACCACAATAATCAGTGAAAAAATAGAATATCACAAAATCAAACAACCATAAAAGATACGCAAATTTCAACGTGAAACACTCAAAATGGAAAACACAATAGAACCATAGTCTAAAATCAACTAATAATGATATTACAATTAAATATTTTCTCTAGAACAATATTAAAGGCTCACAACAACATCAAGAAATAATATTATTGGCTCTCTATAAAGAAAAATAAAATAAAATGGTTTCACCTAGTGAGTTACAAAAGAAAAATTAAAGAGAGGATAACCACTTATTTTTACTTCTATAATTTCTTTTCTTTTCTGACCTTTTTCCTTTCTCTTCACTCACTTTGTATGAATTTTCTATATTTTTCTCTATTCTAAAAATTAAATAGGGAGTATTTAAAAGAGGGCGTACTAGTGACTACAAGACCTAAATTATTACATTGTTGAGTAATATAAGAAAAACATTCCTTAGATACAAAGCTTTTCAAGTACTTTTTTTTTCTTAAATAAATAAATAATTAGGTTAATGCATCAGGGATCATGTAACATGAATTATTAGTTAGATACAAAACTTTTCAAGTAATTTTTTTATTTATAAAAACAAATAAATACTTCGATTGTGTTAATGCATTCGAATCATGTGACATGAACTTCACCAATTTTATGTATAAACATGATTTTTTTTTTCATTTTCACCTAAAATCTAAATGCAAGAAGATATGTCACACTATCAAAATATAATAAATAATTTAAAAATAAAAGAATTTATCATCAAATTACATTTTAAAGAATTATTGTGTCTACCATCCACTATTCTATAACTAAGATTAAAAAAAATCATCATATATTACTTAAATAAACAAATTTTAAAATTAATTTACGGCTAAACTAAAAAAAATTAATTGTACTCAACAAAATAAAAATATTTATAATAGTCTAAAAATATATATTTATGATTAAGTTTTTGAATTTAGAGGAAACAATATTTAAGTACACAAATTATTTAAATAATTGGGGCCTGTGTTATTCTTTATTCTTTGAAGTGTATTGTTACCCTTCTAAATTATTTAAATAATTTGTTTGCTCCACTTATTATTTTAATTTCTTTAATTTTTAACTCTATAATTTTTTTAAAAAAAATCAATGAAATGAAATTATAGTGTATTGTATATATAACGAAAAATTGAGTGAATGAAAAAGAAAATAAATAAGTTATTAAAGAGAATTGATATAAGATAAATAATTAAAAAAATATTTTATTATTACTTAAGTTAATATTACACATTATTAAAAAGAGAATTTTTTTTTTTTTTATGATGGTACAATTATATAACTAATAATATTATAGCATGTATATATTTATTTATTAGAATTTTTAACATGTTTGAAAATTTTGAAATAAATACATAAACCTCACGATTTTATTAAATTATTATACAAATAACATGATAAATAAAATAAAATAAAATATTATAAACACAATAATTAATTTTTTCTATATAACTCAACAAATAAAGAGTGTTCTCTTTAATAAATTATATTATTTTATTTATGTAATTTAATAATTAAGAGTTTATATTTAAATATGAGACAGAGTTTAATTTATTTGGCTTAAAAAATAATTTTTTATTTTTAAATTAAATTAATTTTATAATCTTTAAAATTAGAATCTATTATAAAAAAAAAAAAATTAATTCTTGATTTTTTAGAATAGAAACTTACTCTAAAAGAATCAATTATGATTCAAAATCAATTTTTTAAAATTCAATTCTTGACAATTATATATCAAACCAAAACCGTTTCACAACCTCGATTATTAACGCCTCATTAATCTTTTTAAAAGAGCCAAGCAAACCAGCTTATATCACTGTTAACGTGTGAGAGCATGTCTAACTCTTATTTGTTACCAGCTGTTAACCAATAATTTTCATTTTGACCTGACTGTCAAAACACAACCCCATTAGCTGTCATACTTTAATGTGGGTTCCACACTCCAGTAAGAACAAACACCTTATATTTAACACCACAAACTTTGAACAAAGCCATTTCATTGTTCACTCTCAGCAATCAGAGGTTAAAACGACTTCGTTTCTTTTGTTTTAAGGCAAAGCAATCAATGGCAAAAGTAAGCAGCTCAAAGATAGTGCTGTCTAATGGGCCTGGACTAGCCCAACCTGGAGTACTGTTCACCCAGGCAGGGTCGGTTCCAAGTCCAAAATTAGGGCCTTGCCAGTTTAATTTGTTTGAAATCGAAGGTTCAGCCCGTAACGGGCCCAAACGATTTCGGGCCTGTTATACTGTTGAACTAGCGAGCCAGGCCAATTCAACCCACTTATTAAAAGACGGGTTGAATTAGACCGACCCACCGGCTCAGCCCGGCTGTTATAAAAAAAAAAAAGGTCGTTTATTTTGTAGGGATACCTGCAAGCTGCATAATGAATCAACATTTTGAATTGAAAAATGGAAATCCATGATTTTGATTTGAATTTGGATTGGTCGTGTGTGCTTCACCATTCACCATTATCATCAATTCATCTTGCATGGAAATTTGGGCATTTGGCTCACTGGCTGGCTGACCGTTGCAGCCTACAGGGAAAAGAAAATTAAACCTTTACAATTGTTTTTATTTTTTTTATTTTTTCTATTTCATCTATAAACACTCATTTATTTTTACTCTAAATTACTTCTTTCCCTTACTCAATCTTTTTTAACTCAATTTCTCTCAATTCAATTTTCTTTATCTCAACTCAATTTTCTTTAAAAGCAATTAAATTTAGTTAAAGCAAATTTCAAATACTAAAAATTTTGACAAAGTGAGATTAGCAATTGTATTAGTATATTTAATTTGTTTATTAACTTTAAAATTTTAGTTAGTATTAGGAAATTAGAATTGAATTGAATTTTTACATTAAGAAGTTAGAATTAGATTTAATTTAGTTATTTTAGTTAGAATTTAATTTAATTTTTGCATTAGAAAGATAGAATTAGATTTAATTTAGCTATTTTAGTTAGTATTTAGTTTAATTAATAAATTAAAAATTTTAGTTGGTATTTATTTTTATTATTAATTTTAAATTTGTTGTCGCTATTTAATTAATTGTAAAATTTTACTTAGAATTTAGAAAGTAATTTAGTTATTTTTGTTGGTACATACTTTAGCTAAAAAATTTAAAATTATTGAGATTAATAATTTAATTTTGTTATTAATAAAAAAATTGGAGTTAGAATTGAATTAATTGTAAAATTTTAGTTGTTAATTATTCAATTGTATTAGTTATTAATTTAAGTTTATTAGTATTTAATTTCATATTGAATTTGTTTATTAACTTGAAAATTTTAGTTGGTATTTATTTTTGCTATTAATTTTAAATATGTTGTCACTATTTAATTAATTGTAAAATTTCAGTTAGAACTTATAAAGTAATTTAGTTATTTTTGTTAGTATATTCTTTAGTTAAAAAATTTAAAATTATTGAGATTAATAATTTAATTTTGTTATTAATATAAAAATTAGAGTTAAAATTGAATTAATTGTAAAATTTTAGTTATTAATTACTAAATTATATTAGTTATTAATTTAATTTTATTAGTATTTAATTTCGTATTGAATTTATTTATTAACTTGAAAATTTTAGTTGGTATTTATTTTTGTTATTAATTTTAAATTTGTTGTCACTATTTAATTAATTGTAAAATTTTAGTTAGAAATTACTAAATTTGGTTAGTTATAATTTATTTTTGTTGTTAGTTATTTTTATTAATATTTATTTTACTTTATTTTAATTAAAATTATTCATATTTTAATTTTGTTAGTTATTGAATTTAATTTTTACATTAAGAAGTTAAAATTGATTTTAATTTTTGCATTACAAAATTAGAATTAAATTTAATTTTTGCATTAGGAAATTAGAATTGAATTTAATTTTTGCATTAGAAAATTAGAATAGATAATATACAAATTTAATTGAAATTAATTGTTAAACAATTAAACCAAAATGGCACACCATTTGTTACAAGGGTCGCACGAATTTTCTTATAACATAGATGAATCAATACCCTCATTCGAATAATAACCAAATGTTCTAGAACAACAATCTCATAGTACAACAAACCCAATAGAAATTACAACAGCTAGTAGTAGTCAAAATAAACAATCTAGGTCTAAAATATGACAAGTTTTTTAATATTGAGCTTGATAAACTAAGATGTAAACTTTGTGACGTAATGTACGTGCACAAAAGAGGGGATTGGTTAGGCACTCTTAAGAGACACATAGACAAAAAATATTCAAGACATTTAGAAAATTTACAAAAATAAACGTAAATCAAAATAACAAGTATGGTACTAAGTAATAATTTTTGTTATGACCTTACAGTGTCGAGAGATGCAATCTGTCAGTGGTTGATCGTAGATAATCAACTATTTACACAAAGTGAATCCCCACATTTTGTTGAAATGATGCAACAATATTAACCTGCTTTTAAGAAAATACCTAGAATAACTGTCACGCCTCTGCCCATGGGGTCCATACGTGACAACCGCCAAAGACCTTCGAGGCACATTCTTCACCCCCGAATATGTCTCTCAGGCCTGTAAGGCTGCTTGAGTACTTGTCCTTATATGATTATTTACATAAACTTGTCTATCTAAGACATTTCCAAATCATCTCCCAAACAATAGTATACTTAATTTAAAATACATATAGGTTACATATCTAATTTCATTGGTTTGCATTCATAAATAAATACATACAAAAGTTTCTCAAACAAACCCAATAGACTATCTTACATAACTAGTGAGTCGAGAACAAAACCAATACCTGAGGGCTCTACACCCCTGAATGATCACCACCACCTGGTAATGTTCTTTGTTTTGGTCAAATTCCTGAGATTGGAAAGTGAGGGGGTAAATATATGGGGATATACTCCACGAGTGGATAAAAATACAGTTTATTAAAACATTTATTAATGCATATAAAATAATTCTATGTTAATAAAATATGGCCTATTATACAAAATTATTGGGCTAGTTCCTCTTCCTAGTGGTTACCTTGTCCGTAGTAACCCTAAGACCGTCAGTGGACTTTATGTAAAGAAAACGATGCTTATTTATTAAAATAATTCTTTAAGTATAAAAATATATGCTTAATTTCTAAAACTGGCTCACCACTAACGTTAACTTCGAATAGTCATGTGGTGATACTCATGACAGTCCTCGTCAATCCCACAGGTGGACAACTCCATAACATCCACTCATATACTGGCCCCACTTGTGACGCACTCATCTAGGCGGCCTTTTATAAGTTCGTCCCTAAACTACTTTCCTGTAACTACAGTTACATACCAACCTGGCTCTCCAACCATATCACCAATATAAAGCCACAATCAAATTCATTTACATAATCATTTATAATCATTTTATTTTCAATATCATTGCAAGCTATGCATTTTCAATATTAAACCTGCTTCTTAGCCATTCACATTTCAAATCAATAAACAGGCCATTCATGAGCATTTCAAATCAACAACAATAAATCTATTTCTTATTTCATAAAACAGTAAGTTTCATAAAATATTTTAAAAGCATGAAAATGAGTAAAATAGTTCCACTCACAGCAAAAAGAAAGATATCCACTCCCAATATTACTCCTCGCATCTAATATGTCTCTCTTCCGAGTGCTCGGCACCTATATTATATTTATATATATATATATATATATATATAACATTATAAATTTTGAGTAATTAATTAATCAATATTTATGCGTTAAATGCAATGTTTATGATCTTCGTGTCTAAAGTTTCTTAATTTGGCACATTAATCTTACGAGGCTTCCGATCGAGGGCCATGTAACCGATTTCCAACAATGGATCCATGGCCATAGTTATTCGAATTTTTGTATTTTTATCTAAAACGGTTATGCACGTTTGAAGTCTTATTTTAGGTTTATTTAGCATTATATACTTTCTAACTAATTAACTCATAACTACATTTCTTACATGTAATTAAATGGAAATTCTCGGGTGAACAGTGAACTCTATAATTTAAACGTGCTCAAATTTATCAAATTGGACTTAAAATGAGTTTATAGGCTTACTTCTAGCCTGTAGATGTTCTTAGAAACTATACATTATTGTTTAAACGTGAACTCTAATTTAATTCGAAACCCTAGCTCATTCATTGCTTTTCTTTGCTGTTTCAAGCTAAATTCGGTATCACATTATTGAGGAAAAGATGAGGAGTCACATGGGATGCAAAATCTAACCAAGATTTAGGTGATTGGCTTTGATTTGTGAGGAAATTCGAGAGAAAGAGTAAAAGAGAAGTATTTTTAGAGAGAGAGAGGTAAATAGACAAATGAGAACTCCCCGAAATCGCTCATTCCTTGTGGGTATTTATAAACGTAAGTAAAATTACCAATTTGGTCTTCGAATCTTATCTAAATTTGTGTAAAGTATCGATATTTTTAAGTTGGGTATCAATACTTTTGGGTTGGGTATCGATACTTTTGGTCCAAGTATCGATCTATTCCTTAAGAATTCGATTCTAAAAATTCCTTCGACCCCGAGTATCGATACATTTGCTCTTATGTATTGATATTTCTCTTTTCAGCGTATCAATACCTTTGTTAAAGGTATCGATTTGGTTTAACATGTAATTTTTTTTCAACTCTCTGTCTTGGTATGTATCGATACTTTCTCCATAAGTATAAATCTGATCGACTTGTAATTTTTTTCCAAGTCTCTGACTTGCTAAGTATCGATACCTTTCTTCGTAAGTATCGATCTGTTTAATGAGTATCAACATGCATTCTTAACATATCAATACATTTGGACATTGTATCAATTCTTCCATTTCAGGTAGTGATCTCTTCATGCTCATTATAGATTTTAACATTTTATTTTCATTCCCTAACACCAATTCTATTTACCTTTCAAGGGCTTCACCCCCGATCCCCGGCAAGAACACTGCCCCTTGACCCCACTCGCTAACCGGCTAGCAAGATCATCGAATGTTTCAGCGTAAGACATTATCCTGAAACCCATTATTTATGATAAATTCATATTATTCATTTCATGAGCTAATTTAAATTCACCTAAATCTCGTTAATGTGCCAATTATTCTTGTACAATGCACTTGGGATAATGAGTATTATTTAATAACCATCTTAGCCTTATGTCTGAAGAACATGGTTTACAATAATAGCACGAACACATACATTTAGAAAATTTGATGAAATGAGGCAAATTTTAATTGTTATTCTCGAATCAAGTAATAGTACATTTTTATTGACATTTGACAAAAAAAGAGGTGTCAATGATTTGTATTATATTTGTATCATTTGTCATTGGATTGATGAAGAGTAGCAATTAAATAAAAGAATTATAGGATTTAGACCATTTGAATTTTCATACAACGCAAGAGCTATTACAAAAGTTATTGAAAATGTTACACGAGAGTTTAAGATCGTAGATAAAAGTTTTTGCATTTCATTCAATAATGTATCAAATAACACAACTGCAATTCCTCTTCTTAAAGATATACTAAACCCATGCTTAGAAGAAAAAAATTTTCACAATAGGTGTACTTATTACATATTGATGCAATTAGTTGTGTTGTGCTTCATTTAAAATCGGCCCTAGTTAGAGCTTAAGCATTTAAGGAATTGTGTCGTCAACACGGATTAATGCCTTAAAATTTGATTCTAGATATGCCAATAAAGTGGAACTCCACCTATGATATGCTCAAACATGTTTTACCTTATAGAATTTCAATAATGGAATTTTAGAATATGAAAATGAACATTTATGAATTAAACAATAATTATTTTCGAGTTGCACAAATTATCTCGCAGTTTTTATAAGTAATGAAAGAAGTCACAAAACATTTATTTGAGCAATATTATCTAATAACACATCATGTAATTCATACGTTTATAGCGTTGCATATGCCTTTAAACAATACATGAAACATGAAACATGAAACATTCACCTTAGTAATGTCAGTTATGATAGATAAATTTAGAAAGTATTACAATGACATGCCTTTTTTATATTGCATTGCACTATATTTAGACCCTAGAATGAAGGTTTCTGGTTGTGAAACCCTTATAAAATAATTTTATAAATTTTTAGATCAAAGTGATTTTGATCATTTAAGTCGCGAAACCAAAATACTTATCTAACGATGTAAGAAAAAAGTTGTCATCAAATCATTCAAGTATTTTTCACTCATATGAGATTATATATTTTGCAGCTATATCTATATCTACTGGTCGTTAGGGCTTTTCTTCCTTTTCCTCTGCTCTCATTATTTCAAGCAGCAATTGAAATCTGTACGCGGAAGTCAACAAAAGATCAAAAAAAATGTCATCGTCATCCAACAAACTCTCATACTACATCAGGGTCTAATCATTCAACTAGAGAAAAATTTTGACATCCTAAAGTGGTGAAAAGAAAATCATAAGATTTATCCTATCTTAGCAAGAATGGCACGAGACTTTCTCACACCACCAGTGTCTACGGTTTTATCAGAAAGTGCATTCATTTTGAGTGGTCGAACATTAAACTCACGTAGAAGTACAATGGTCCTGGAGATTTTGGATATGCAAATGTGCTTCAGAAATTGGGTTAACAAAGAAAGGAGGCTAAAACAATTTCAACAACAATCAGTTTTTGCAGTTGAGTTTAACTATGAATAGGATGAGGTAGAGGAAGATGATGAAGAAGACGAATGACTAAAATCAACTGCCAATTATAGGTAATTAAGATTTAGATTTAATAATTCTTAATAAGGTAAAACTCAATGTTCCCCTCTTCGTAATATTTTTTTAATTAATTTGTTTTGTTTTTATTTATTTATTATTTTAAAATATGATTGAATGTAAAAAAAATTTATGAAGTTCAAGCTGAAATGTCTCCTTTGTTGTATTTTTTTAATTAATTAATAAAAATTAATACTATTAGAAATATTTTTTTATTATAATTTTTGGTAATTTATAAAAAATTTTGTTTATTTTTAATTAAATTAATAAAAAAAATTAACCTGATAGATTCATTCCATTAATCGAAATCAAATT
Organism: Cedrela odorata; assembly: GCA_035584115.1. Classification (NCBI taxonomy): domain Eukaryota; kingdom Viridiplantae; phylum Streptophyta; class Magnoliopsida; order Sapindales; family Meliaceae; genus Cedrela; species Cedrela odorata. The sequence continues at coordinate 11,911 of JAXCLQ010070580.1, forward strand.
GTATTACGAATCATATTGGAACAGCTCTGGAATTGGAATTGAAATTGAAATCACAACCGAACCGGTCCAAAATCGGCCCGGAACTAGAATCAGCCAAAAACCAGAATCAAAACCAGAATCAAAATTAGTTCGGAACAAGAATCAGAATTAGCCTGAAATCAGAACTGACCCAACTAGTTAACGATTCCGGTCTAGTTCTATCACCTTTGAACTGTGGAACCAATCTGCTATATTTCTCAATTCGGACTAGTTCCATTTTCTCCAATTCCTCAACCCGACCTAGAACCTCAGGTTTGGGCTTTGTTTACTTTTAATTAAATTAATTAAAAAAAATCTAATAGATCCGTTCCACTAATCGGAATCAAACTGCATAACGAATCATATTAGAACAGGTCAAAAAATTGGAATTAAAATTAAAATCGAAACCGAACCGGCCTAGAACTGACTCGAAACTGGAACTGACTGAGAACTAGAATCAAAATCAGTTCAGAATAAGAATCAGAATTGGCCTAAAATCAGAATTGACCAAACCAGTTACCAGTTCCAGTCTGATTCCATCACCTTTGAACTGCGGAATCAATCTGTCATATTTTTTAATTCGGCCAGTTTCATTTCCTTCGATCCCTTGACCCAGTCTAGAACCGCAAGTTTCTACATGTTAGACAACACTACTCAAAAGTCGTTACGATGGTGTTCGTTTTGGCTGCTTTTGCAATGGCTGTTGCTACTATGATAGCGCAGAGTACTGATATAGCTCCGGCACCGGCTCTTTAATTAACGCCGGAGTCACCTTCTTTCTGTCGATTTCCAGCGCAGTTATTGGGTCTTCTCTTATTACTATCTTGAAGCACCAAGTCTCTAGACACCGGGAAAAAGATCGCCTACTGCGATTGTAGTATCCTTGGGCTAATGTATAGGATTTGGATATGTTTTCTTTGTTTACTATAATTATTTACATTATTTATAATTACAATCTTAGCCGGTAGACTAAAACAACCATACACATATATCATGAGATTTGATAAAAAAAAAAAAACATTTATTTTTTAAACTTTTTTTAAAAAAAATTCATGAATAAACTCACGTACATATCTAAAAATAAATTATTGATATGTATTGAATAATTAATTAACTAATAATTATATAAAAATAATATTTTGTCTATTTACATAATTTGCTAATATCTATATGAAAATAATATTTTACTTATTTACATGATAAATATAATAGATGTTTTATAAGTATAATGACTCTTAATGTATTTAACACTACTTGTATTCACTAATCAGTATACTTGGGATTGGGTTGATAAAGAGTAAATGCAACCATGAAGTTGGGAATATTTAATTATTAAAAAAATTATATATCTTGTTCAATTTTTATTTTATTTTCATAATCATAATAAGAAATAGACTCTATGTTTGCTATTAATAATACAATCATCGCTATTATGATAAAAATTTTTTAATATGACATTACAAATATACTAATACTTATAGTCATTGCTCAGTGACATAATTTACTTATCCGAACAGAATTAGAGAAGTTATTATATTTGTAAAACTATTATTATATTTATCATATAAATAAATATATTATTATTTTTATATAAATATTAATTAATATGTAAATAAATAAAGTATTATTTTTATATAATTATTAATTAATTAATTATTTAGTGAATGTCAATAATTTACTTTTAAATTTGTTCGTTGAGAAAAATAAATTAAAAATGATAAAAGGGAAAGTAAATATATTTTTTCACAAAAAAAAAAAAAGTTAGAGAGGAGATAAGTTTGTATTTTTATAAAAATTTCGGGAATAAAAATTTTCGGCATATAAAAATAAAATCACCACAATCATTCGAAAAAATTCTGTAAAATCGAAATTACCACCGACCCCGTAAAAACTAGGTATACGATAAAGCCCCAATTTCAATACATGCACTTTGTGCAACACCTATGACGCGGAATATTAACAGCTCATTCTTCATTTTTAACGGTCATCATTTCCAGTCCAAGTCCAACAAACATATGCAAACGTGTCCATCGCCTATAGGCCGTTGTCGACGGTGTGGACCCATGATATTTTCATCCCGACCAAACACAACGAAAGTTGAGCTGGTCAAAGATACGGGGAAGCAAAATAAAACATAATCACTGTCACAGTCATGCTCGGGCCCACGCGCCGCTCGTCAAAAACTGTATATAAACACCACGAACATTAAACGT
>JAXCLQ010070581.1:0-14134 GCA_035584115.1 Cedrela odorata
TTTCTAGAGAAGGAGGAGTAGGAGGAGTCAGTCTTCTTTGAAGATCGAGGAAGAAATCGGACAATTATGCCACTCTATTTTCATTACGAAGATGTATTACGTCAAGATCTGTTGCTCAAACTTCATTACGCCAACGTTATGGAAGTTCCTGGATTGTGTGAAATAAGAGTAGTACCAAAGGCACCCTATGATTTCATAATCAAAAATGGAAAATTGGCTATGGAGATTTCGTGCGGTCAGAAATTCATACAGACACAAAGGGGTTCGACAGGAAAGTCGTTTCGATCCAATCCATTCTTGGGGTCTTTTAAAGACAAAGGATATGTTAGTGACCTAGCACGACAAAGCACTCTCCGAGGGCATGGAATGTCTAATTTTTTGGTCAGAATCTTGACAGTAATGTCTCTCTTAGATTCTCCGATCGAAATACGGGAAAACTCCATTCAATTCTCGATGGAAACGGAGTTTTGCGAATTCTCCCCTGAACTGGAAGATCATTTCGAGATCTTCGAACATATTCGAGGGTTCAATGTGACTCTTGTCACTTCGGCCAACACACAAGATGAGACTTTACTACTGTGGAGCGGCTTTTTGCAAAAAGATGAGGGGGAAACTCAGTAAGATGTCGGAGAAGCGAAATATACGAGATCACAAACGTAGATTGCTCGCGGCTAAATATGAATTGAGACGAAAGCTTTATAATTTTATAAAGATCCCGATCTTCCTAGTGAGATGCGGGACAAACATCGTTATAAGTTGTCCAAGTTGCCAAGAAAAAGTTCCTTTGCACGAGTAAGAAACCGATGTATTTTCACGGGTCGCCCTCGTTCCGTATATGAGTTCTTTCGAATTTCTCGTATCGTTTTTCGTGGATTAGCATCTCGAGGTCTTTTGATTTTGATGGGCATAAAGAAATCGTCTTGGTAGCTACCACCAAACCAATAGAACAAGGGTTAGCTCTGCAGCTGGTCCACAAGCAAGGTAAGTAGGTCCATTACCGGCCGGCTCTGGACCGAAAAGACCTAACGGAGTAATCCCTTATCTCGGATCAGAGATGCTAACGGGGCGGGAATCGAAGTGGGGGACCTCTCTACCGCGCCTGTGTCTATCTCCTGTCAAGTATGCTCCCCAGACATAGACTACGTACAGGGTAGTACTCTTGGAAAGATAGAATATCACCGCGTGAACATAACATTAAGTTACGAATATAACTCCCGAGGGATCGACCAAATCCACTTCTTTTCAAAAGTTACCCGCCGATGGCATCATCAACACCTGGGTCACAATCCCCATTGTCATTGGACCGGGTAGCTGTGGTACTAAACCATCTCGATCACGGGTCTCATTCTACAAGTTTTTCTGTTCCGGCGCATGCATAGACGGAATGACAAATTAAGGGATTGGGCTTTTTCCCACACCGGAGGGCACAGCCCAAGAAAGTGCAGTCGAAGTTCCAAGTTATAATAGAACGGTAGCTCACTGAACGAAATCCATTTACATTTAGTAGGGAAGTTGTTTTCCCGCCCCGGCGTAGTAAGAATCAATAGATTCACCAAGGAAAGGTACAACAAGGGAAAAGCAATGCTTTTTCTTAGCGCCCGTTCTAACGAGTTAGCCAATCCACTTCTTTTCTTCACTTTTGTAGGCCAAGGTGTAAGCGAACATAGATGAGCTAACCAGCATACTTTCTATGTTGAATAGAAGGCAGGTATCTTTCTTTTTGAATGAACTAAACCACCCCTCCAACGCAAAGCAAGAGAGGCTAGCAAATAAGCAGACGAGAACTCTACTACCCCTGCTACTGGAGAAGAAAATAGGACTCAGGAGTGGAACGGAGCGGAAGAGTTAAGGAAAAAGGCTCTAGAGAGAAGGGTGTAGTAAGCTAGAGATTTGTAATCTGTCTTTGTTCCAGAGGGGAATGAGTGTTGATGGATTGCCCACGGGGCAGGGTGAAAACGAGATCTCTTTCCTCTGGCATACAGTGACCTTCCATGCATGGATTCAAAGCATTGAATCGACCGCAAGAAGTGCCCCTTTCTTTAGTGTGGAGGGGGGGACCTTGACTTTCCCAGTCATGTCAATCATTGCGATTGGCCGAAGACTAAAGCGAAGAGTGAATGAGAAGATCCTAAAGAGTGACTCAGCACCGGACGTTAGACTTGTGGTGTGAGAAGCATCTGCCTCGGGACCGGACATTAGAGTTGTGGTGTGAGAAAGCGGAAGCAGATATGCCGATGGCTGGAAGGTAGCTACACGCCTCAAAAAAGAGATTGACTGGGCAAGGAAGTCGAATCTCGGAGTTAGTTCAAGCTTTCAGAGCGGTATAGCAAGAAAGACAAGAGCAAGGTAAGATGCCGTGGTGATCTAAGCCGTCAACGAGCAATTCGTCTCAGTTGACTCCAAAGAAAGAGGGCTAGGCCCGCCCAGTAATGAAGCAAACCGGAATGGAGCAAATCAGCAGTCTTTTAGGCCCAGTAATTCACTTCTAATAGAAAGAAAGAGTTCTAGGCTCGAGGGAAAATCAATATGAAAGGGAAGGAGATATTCAGGTGGGTCGAATCCAATAAGTCAAGGTCATGATCGAGTTAAGCTTGCGCTTACGTTTTACAGCATTGAGAACTTCGAATCATCCTCCACAACCCTAACCTCACAAACCAATCTTTTCAAAGAATAGAGAAGCGTCCCGGTTAGTAAACCCCCTATCAAGCATCTGGTTCATGGTCCGTAGTTCCTGTCTTTCCCCATCATTCTAATATCCACCTATCACCAGGCGCCTATTTCACAACAAATCTTTTAGGCATATCAAGACCATCGTCGATATCATCAATAAGATAACCCTTGGGCTTGTCATCCGTTCGGAAATACCATAATGAAAGGAAGTCTGGAACAGCTCCGCCCCTCCCAAGCTAGCTTTATAGGGAAGGCACATAAAGGATGAACAACCTTGTATTTTGATTGAATTTCGACTGAAAAGTAAACCCTGTTGAAGAGTTCGTTCGTCTGCAAGACTCACAAAGTGGGTCGTACTCAACCTTAAATCCCAGATGGCACTTAATCCTGGATGGCATTTCTTGTAGTTTACCAATCTCAAAGGTGGCAGCTACTACAGCTTCAACTTAGACTAGGGCATTAGATTGGGCACCTTCTATTTCTCTTTCTTTGGTCGATAGATAAATACGAGGAGGACTAATTCCCGGTTTACTAATGCCAATAAATGTTCCAACTACCCTACCTGAGCGGGTGAAAGGCCCTTCCACTGGTTGGCTAATTAGTTATCTCTTTTTCTAGACTGGGATCTATATCTTTTGATACTGCCCCTGGCCTTGCTCATAACCCCGTCTTAGCCTCAATCTTGCATTGGCCTTGCTCTCGATTTGGATCTAGATCTCCGCGCTTTGAGCCCCGTTCGCTCGGTTAGCTATGTATGATTGAAAGCCAAAAGGGAGATGGCCCTCAATCCTAGACTCAAACATATCCAAGTCTGTGGACTGCGCTCTCGCCCAACTCGCCTAGATGACCAGAAGGTGGCCAAAGGATAGCGTCCGGTTTTAAGCCAGACAATCTGTCGACCTCAGCCGATAAGGAAAAGGAACCTCTTTCCTTCTAGACTAGTTTCATTTCTGAACCCTTTAAGAAAGTGGGGTCACGCCCGGGGGAGATATCAAGACCTTGCAACCTGAACTCTAGAGAAGCCTAGAGAAGTCAAAGTATTAACTAGTTGCCCTAGGACTGACTGTTCATAGTAATGGGTTGGTATTCTGATACGGGTATGGCATTAAGAGCCCCTCGGGACCTCCTCGGGGGAGCTGTGTCCTAATCTAAGCAATTAATAAATAATTAGGCTTCAGCAGCAGCTTTGGGTCCATCTAAAGCACGACCATCCCTCCTTCCAAGGAACGTGAATAAGAGTAAGATATTGAATCCATAATTATTCTCTCCTGTTGTTACTAGTTGATCTGCTTAGCCCTTTTGGGACAACTATTCATCTTGCATTCCGTAACAACAAAGGACCCGCCCTCTTTCTCTATCTGGCCTACTTCAGCTCCAGCACTAACTTAAGCACTCGGACGGGCAGGCCATTGCCATATTGAACTCAGAAACGGGGGAAGTTTCTTCATTTAAAATAGAAAACAACTGATGTGGGAAGGTAGTACTTGTTCCCTCGCTGAATAAGGTCAATCCTAGGTTGCGCTTATTTCAAGTGTCATGGACCTACCTGGCCAGGGGCCACGGCAATAGAGAAAGGTCGGGGTTCTCTCCGAAGATAAGTGATCATCGCCATATGAGATATAGTCCCTGCGTGCTCGACCTCGGCCGTGGGATGACTTGCCCGGAGGCGGGGAGTACTACTGTTTGCAGGGAAAGCTTCCTGATAGCGCGACCCACCCTACTACAAAGGCCCGACCGCGACCCAATTAAAAAGGTCAGTCAAGGGAGTTATGATCGACCCAGCCTACCTGGAAACGATAGAAGTGAAACCTTCCCCTTACCACTTTCGGGTTCAGACAAGCGATAAAGAATAAACTAAACGAACTAGTAGGAGTTGCCCAGGTGACTAGATTTCATCCATTCATTAGGACACACTTAAACTACTACAAATCGGGTGAAGGGGCGCTGTGCTGTGATAGTAGTGTTTGTTCGATCAAACACAATGGAATGAGCAGAAGGCGTTAGCCGCAACTCAACCATATCTTTACCGGCTAGCTAACAATAGCGCACGAGCAAACAGTAGAGAAACCAGTGTGTGATCAACTGCAGTCACTCCTCATGGACCACCGATTCCAGCTTAAGGCTTTAAAACTGTAAGAGGGGAGGGGTGCACCTTTGATTAGATAAGGCTTTAAAGTAGTTTTCCAGGCTTTAGTTAGAGGCAGAGAGGTGTTACTCTATCAAGCTGGGGCCCGGGCAGCGAAAGTTCTTCAATCTCACTGATTTCCTTACCCTTTCCTCCGAGAGAAGGGCACTTGCAGGTCCTTCCCAGTAGTGTTTGATAAAGCAATCAACAGAATGACACAAGCGAAGGAAATGACTGACTTCCACGGGAAGGAGTGATTGAACCGAGCGTGCGACTACAATGTGATATAAGATAGAATCATATAAGATATTGACACTTGTTTTAGCTTCAGCTCGAACCACCCACCGGATAGACTCTCAAAGCACATTGCGACCCCCGTCCCGATTCGCCATTGGCCCAGGCGCCCAAGGCATTATCAATTCTCGCTTCACTAAGTTGGGGTGCCTCTACTCCATTCTTTCGGAATGGTATGTGGGCCTTCCTCAAGCAATCCCCTATGACTCAACCTTTGTTCTTGTGCAAAAGCGTCCTCCCCTTCCTGTTTTTCGAGCTCACTAAGGCAAGCGGCTTCCTCAAGCGCCCCATTTGTGTCTGTCTGCGATCGTGCCTAGCCGGGCAGTTCATCAGGAGCTGCTATCTGGGACCAAGCACTCTTTATTTGCTTTTTCTGGTAATATATATAAATAAAGTAGGTGTCGGGTTTGTTTTGTTAGGCTATACCTAGGATCCGCCTTCCTTGTACTGTTGTAAGTTGGGAAAAGGTGCCCAAAGCCAAAGGGCTATCTCCGGATTAGCTTCTAGAGACTCGGCCTCTGTTCTCGTGAGCTAGGTTTAAAAAAATAGATAAGGTAGGTGTTAATAGATCAGTTCGGTCTCTGAGATCGCCGAGTAGTCGTAGGTAAGTAGCAGCTATCTCCGACCGAGCAGGTGTAGAAAGTCGTGGTTTGGTTTTTCGTATATAAATGGATCTGCCTTCTTTGTACTTAGAGGTGCGAGAAGGCGCTGACAAAGAGTTCTAAGATAAGATCTATTCCTAAAAGGGTAGTCTACGAGTTTCTGGTCTTGACCAATGGTGGCCGCGCTTTCCAACAAAATCCCCTGGCCTGGGAATCTGTCCCTGAGCGTGCTGGCTTTCCTACTATATGTATAGATCTCTCAGTGGCTTGGTTCTCGTGGAGCTAAGCTAAAAGTCGGGTGTTGGGTCTCTAAAATAAAAGGCGGGCTTAACGGGGCAGGACACCTTACCTTATCGGACGGGGTTGGCTTGAAGACTTGGGAACTTTATTTGATTGGCGGGGTTACCGCACTTCTCCTTCCAAGAGAGAAAAGGGAAATAGTTCATGCGGAGTGGGACCGATAAACCAGACAACTTGGAAAGCCTTATTATTAGTAGACTGAACCGACTGACTCAAGCCAAGGAGCGGCTCGAAAAGCAAGAAGGAAAAGTCCTAACTTTAAGAGGGAATTTGGGAGCTCAGCTGGGACCATTACTTTGGAATAGAGCGAAGGGAAGCAAACTCACTTAGGCAGCTAGAAGCATAGGGAAGGTATACCGATTAGTCCCACCCTGGAAAGACAGAAAGGGAGAACCGGGGAGGTGTCTGTCCTTAATATTCAATTCAAGTACAACTTGCCTTGAAATTGTATTTGACGGGGATAGCAATAAATATGGGCCCCCTTGTTTTGCTCGCCAGTAACAACTTGAGCTGCTACGAGGGAGCGCTAGACGAACCTGTAACAGAATACGGGTCGAGTAGCAGATCCAAAAGAAAAGGACTCAATCCTTGGCCCCTCTTTTTCACGAAAAAAGGGATCTCCGTGCGCGTGCTGACTCAGATGAACTGAACTATGGATAGGGGGGCTCTTTCGCATAGAAAGAGAGTGTAGTGGAGGTAATGAAATTATGCAAGCAAGAAGGGAGATGAGATAAAGTGAATCAAAGATCGCGTAATTGGAAGGCTAAACCACTGGATTGGTCGGAAAAACCCCAGGTGGAGCTTCCTCTTTCTCAGTGGAATCATCATGTGCTGGAAAGGCTGTCGGAGGGACGTGTGGATATCGAGAGAGGGCTAGGTGCACTAGTCCCTCTTTATTAGCACTAAAACTTAAGCAGGAAAGAGCGGGCAGAAAAGCAAAAAAAGAGGGTGTCTAAACTGGTCCACTAACGGGATTTATCGACTGCACCTTCAAAGGTCAAGTGAAAGCCAGTTGACGGGCCTTCTTGAACGGCTTTCCTCGGCAAGCTGTCTAAACTCTGGACAAATAGAAATTGTTCTTTGGCTGAACGTAGCCATAAGCGGTGAACCCCTGACAGCCCTCCCTCATCCGTGGGCCTAAGTCATTCCTCGGAGAACATTACGCCGGAAGGACTAGAGCAGGTCATAGCCTTAATGACCGCTCCGCTGCTCATCACCTTCGGACCTGAGGACTTCGTGCCGGGTATACATCGAGCTACTTAAACTATCGTTTTCCTTAAGCAAAACTAACGTTAAAGTAGGTTAGACCTATTAGGACTCTTTAAGGAATCCGACAAGAGAGAGAAACCGCAAAAGGAAATGGAGAATCCGAGAGTCTCAGTTTAGTTTCTATCGAGTGTAAGTCATTCAGTCCCGACAGCCTCCTACCCTAGACCTATAGTTTCTAGTGGGAACTGGGACTGGGACTACTTCTAGTTGGTACTACAAGGCACAAGCGGTAAGAGCAAACTGTCTTATTGGTTTCCTTTATTGCGACGTACTCTATATATAGGCTTATCGTCCCCCTACACTTGACCTTTTCCTTGCTCTGGCACTGTAACTGGCACTGATTGACCAGCTTCATCGTCAACATTCTCATTCCCATAGCTTCTCGGATGACGACTGCTGACTTTGTCTTCATTTCATTCTTTGACTGCTATGAGCTTGAGGAAGAGGTAGGCGGCAATAAAAAAGAAAAAGAAAAAAGGTAGTCTATCCATTCTGGCGTTCTAGGCTTAAAGCTCAATCCGGTAACCCCTTTTTTTTTTTAATAATCTTCTTTCTCTTTCCAGAGGGACGAGTGGGCGACTCATGTAGTTCTTAAGCTTTCCTTTGCTCCTTACCGTAGTTGGAAGAAGTATGAAATATCCCTAAAGTTGAGAAAGAGTAGTTGGTGGAATAGGCCTTTCTCTTCCTCTTCGACAGTAGAATAAAACTCTTCGTTTGGGATCTACTAGTTCTTTGACTGGATCAACGTATGGATCTGCTTTCGGCTCTGCTCCCGTCTGAGCCTGTTCTCTCGCTGGAAACATATTTTTTCGATGAAGGGAAAGGACCCACAAGTACAAGCGATTGTTGCTACGTTTTTGTACTCGACTGGTATCATACATCAAAAGAGGGATAGGCTTCCGGGAAAGAAAGAGTTCTGTCGGGTTTTGATACTTAACTACTCTGTTCTTTGCCAACCTATTTCATACCGTACTCGTCGTACTTCCTCTTCCGCAATCAGAATGGTAAGCTTAAGCTAAAATAGTGTGTATTTTCAATCGTAACCAGCCCTTACCGCGATCAGCCTTTACCGGCTAGACTGAGGAGAGGAGGAACAGAAGACTTTTCTTTTTCTTTTAGTGGTATAGTCTCCCTTTTTGGGATTGAGGAGTGTCTAAGGAAGAGATTCTCTGCTGATAAGAGAAGCAAGCCTTGTTGAAATAGGGCTAGTAGAGGTGAAAGGTTTCATACAGCTTCAGAGAGAAAGCTTGAATGATAGATTGCCAACCATTTACCAGCATAAGCTGTAGTTCCTCCAGCTTCAGGTCTGGAAGTGCCGCTTCCCACTATTATGGTAGTCCTTTGCTTGATCGCTGGACTCGGTCTTTTAGCTAGGAATCCTTTTATCATCTTATCGTCTGCTCGTCTGATCTTCTTCAATGGACTCTTAGCTCTTTAAGGAAGGTGGCTTACCTCTACCTATACTGTAGATATCCTTTTAGTAGCTCTTTACCGTCCCGCCATTCCTGACTTTAGGAGGGAATGGAGTAAGGGAAGGGACGACCTATCTTATCTTACCTCTTATAGCAGTCTATTCCCCCCGAGGGGGATAGAGCAGGAACTAAACTCGGGGAATCCCTTGAATCACTCGATAGACTAGACTACCAGGGGAATCGTTTCGCTCGGGCTTCTGTTCCCTTCGCTTGAGGCGGAACTCTTATTATACCTTTACTGGCTCGTAACGTATACTAAACTCGCTCCTCGATACATGGCCTCTTCTCTTCTGCTGTCGACATAGCAGGTTTCTGACCTATAGTAATAGTAATAGTAATAGTAGCAGTCATATCATTAATAGCAATGGCTCCGATCCTGATCGATAAAGAAGGAAATCCACCAATAAGCCAATAAGTTAGGGACATTCCTGCATGCTCTGGGAGCGTGTCAGCGTGCTGATCGACGTGAATCAAAGTTAGAAGCTGCCATCCGGAGGTACTAAATCAATCAGCGAGCTCAGTCTGCAGAAGAGGCAAAGACATGGGATCAAGCCGAATCAAGGTTGTCTACTCCTCTTCGGACATAGAGATTTGGTCCAGGAGACCTCTCCAAGAACTAACCATAAGAGTTTGCCAGTGAGATTCGAGTCGACCTATCTTCTGACTTCCTTGTTCGTCAATCTACCGCCCCGTGACTTTTTTGAAAGCAAGCTCCATTCAAAGCGGTCGTTAGACCTTGCGACACAGCCAGGTTTCCATTTATTGGATTTATTCCACAGGGATGACCCCACTCCTCACCTTGGCCAGAGGAGTTCCTCACAGCCAGTTTCAATCAAGCTCAATCAAAAACGAACCGGCCCCAATCAGTCCCATGGGGCTCACCCCAAGGGTTTTCTCAATGGGCCACCATTTTCATGACATGTATGCCGCGCTGATGAATGCCTTGGGTCCTTTCTATCGGCATTTTCGGACTTACCGTTCTCAGGCATATTTTGAAGACAAAGCGATGCAAGGCCGGGTCGATCCCTTGAATCCTAGTTTGAGATTACCCGGTACTCACCAGAAGTCTGCTGTGGTACCTCTTTCAAGATAGAGCTTGCTACTAAGCTAGCCCGGACGACCAAGTTGATCAATTGATTCGCGCCTCTCCGATAAGATCATCTCCACGAGCTAAATCCCCAACTTGGAACGCACTTTTTCACTCCCTTTTGGTTGGGCGCAGGGCAGCTCGCACAGACAGGTACATTGATATCGATTCATCCCTGGATGTCTCTGACCTTCATCGATGATAAAGTCAGGGATATCCATAAAAAAGGCTAGGGACATTCCCGGCATGCTGGTAGCCATACGAGGGCGGTAAACAAACGCTCTCATCAAGGACCTCCTTCTCAGGATGTTGAACAGGAAGCGGGCTCCCTCCTCTCGTAGTGTGTAATGACTTTGTCTCATACGTCTTCTTTGAGAAAGACTCCTCGCCCCGGTTGATCCCTCCGAATCCTTCCTTGCTGGAACGTCTTCTGGTAAGAACCAACCAATGGGGGCAGCGGGCATTTCGAGAGCATGGAAGTGCGTTGTGAGCACGGGTGTGTTTGCGCAGGCAAGTAAGTTCAAAGACCGTTTGCGGCACGTTTGACATGGGTTTCCCGTCTCTCGTCATAGGAAAAAGAAAGACCCATTAGCGCCATGCGAAACCTCGCGGTTTCCTTCGCTTACTCTCCACCGGTGGATCGCTCAACTGATGAACAGCACGCATACTTCACACCGATCGAATCTTGATTCCCGGTTGATGAGCAAGAAAGGGAGGAAATTGGAACAAAAAAGAGATCGCGATAAAGAAAGAAATTATGAAACTTCGGGCTCGCTTGAAGCCGGAGAGGCTGCGGCATTTTCCATAGTGCACTTTTCTATGTGAGCGCCAACTCGATCTCGGTATCCATTATCTGATGAAAAGAAGACCGTTTCAGCTGCCCGAACTGCCTGAACTGATGTACGAGATCGTTATCCAGTCAACGAGAAGAAAGAGATCAATTCTGCCTCGCCTGTCTCTGGTTGCTGCCGCACGCACTCGGTAGCTTCTACCTTCCCTTCTTCTGGAAACCAATTGTCATTGGGTTGCTTCTCAACGCATAAAATCTAACTATTGGGAACAATGGGAGAGTTCTATTCTAACAGAAACTCCTCTTGCCAACTAACTTGATGGAAGTCCCACACTTATGTGATGACCCACTAGGAATGAAAAACTCCCACCGCCCCGATCCAAAGCATGACGTGCATCTAACTGAAGCAGCTTACTCAAAGCAACAAGCCGGTCAAGAGAGTGGGAGGGCTTCTTCCCATACGTTTCAAGGTAGGAAATCAGTTCGCTATTCTCCTGTATAGGGCTACCTTAGTGATGACAGCTTCAATCGAGAGTCAACTATCTAATCAAATCAAGTGAACAGGGTGGCATTTTGTACATTCGGGACAGAAAGCGCTTTTTCATGAATTAAATCAAGGTAAAGTAGTTGCTTCCCTTTTTGCTCCTCTCCTTCACCTATAGGTAAAATGGATTTCCATCTCCTTCACCCGGCAAACTCGGTGTAGTGTAAATAAAGTAGCATCAAGGCCGACTGAGTCTATTAATTCATCTCTTGCACACCCTCTGTCTGAGTTCGTGCTAAAGCGAGTCAATGCAAAATAAGCTTTTTGTGGAGCATAGAAGGAGCTAATAGGAAATGCACAATCAAGAGAAGTAAACTAGATCGACTCATTCAACTCGGCTAAAAGAGCTTCCTTCGCTACTTAACATTCGGCTCGCTAAAGAGACTTGGTCTCCCCCGTTTGCTATGTAGTTGTTTGCTCCGTCAGTTTGTTGTGCTGTGGTTGCTGGGACTGAAACTGCTTCAGAATTAACTAGATCGATTGAGGAAACTTGGCTAAAGCTCTTCTCAACTGTTGCACATCCTTAGTCACTATCGTAACAACTTATCTATTGGCATTGATCTTCGGCCCCTTCTCTGTTTTCTGTCTGTTACACCTCCTCTGTTTGCTCATACTGATTGATAGTTTAAGTTCCGTAGCGCTGTCATTCTTATCCGAGTCAACAAGCGTCTACTAGCAAAATACAAGCTGACGCTCTACTTCTTATGGTTGGTTACGGACTGTCTCTCCCCATGCTATGAGTTCGGTTGTTGGTGTATGAAATGCAGCAATTGAAGATCGGCTAAAGCTAGAAAAAGAAAAATACGCTTTTTTGGGTGTGCAAGAGATAAGTATAGGAAGAAGAAAGAACAGAATCCACAGAAGGTGATTCAACAGAACCTGTTGGTTAAATCAAGTTGCTTCGTTCGCCCCTTCCCTTTGCCTTGAAAGTCATTAGCTTTGAGCAGTACTGATCTTGCATCAATTGCATTGAATAACCAACCACGGCATAAGAAGTAGTGATAGTGAAGCCGTAGTGCAGTCGAGATTAAGGTGACGCAGGCTATGAGTTACGATAGTAACGAAGGAGACGCAGGAGATGAAATAGATTGAGAATTAGGAGACGAAGGAGAATCTGGCGGTTGGGATTCATTACGATCAAATCTCTCAGGTAACTCCAACCTACTAATTCGACTGGCACGTCCTCTCTTGCAGACCCTCAGGAGTGACAATGGACCTATCATCTAGTTTTAGTACTGTATTGGTTGGTTTCAGACCAGTTCTACCCTGCTCACGCTCTGGCTTATCAGCCTTTTCCTTTTCAGACTCCTGTTTTCAATTGAATTATCAACTTATATATAGTAAGATCTTCTGTAGTTCCGTCACCCTTGCTTCTTTTCATGTAGTACCGTGACCAGCAAACGGAGGTTCTGTAAAGAAAGGGGATGCGCAAACTAGGGATGCTGACGGTGAGAAGAAGCATACTTCAAAGGCAAGCGTCAGGTTGTTTGTTCTTGCCGAAGACTTCAATAGGCTATTCACTCTCCAAGACAAGGCAATTGACTCTGTCTAATGTCTTATGCCCTGCCTTTCTTATCACCTGGAAGTTTTTCAAGCTTCACTGGTTCCCCATTAGAGAATCTTTGCCTCGGAAAGGCAACACTAGTAGACGCCTGTATTGGTGGTAGCCAACGAATGCCCCTGCCTGATGGTCACTATTTCATATAATTTCCATAGCAGCCCGAACCTTATGATCTCATCGCTCCGGTTCGTACGCTTCCAGTAAGTTTATACGGTAGGATCATAAAGGAGATCTTGGAGACGAGGATATGGATAAAAAGCCACGGTATGAAAACAATGGACAGATTTGAGCCACTTTTGAATCCAACGGCTGATCAAGGTGCGCTCCAGGATCTATACCTCTCCATCTAAGGTCAACTCTAACGGTACTAACCTTTGGTTTAAGCGGATTTCTCAGGTAATAGATCACTAAGCCATGGAGAGAAGGGTTTAACGGGGCGCCAAGCCCCAACCAAGACTCTAAAGGATAATCTGCCCCGGGCAAAGATGGAGAATTTCTGCACACAATCTTGATCTTGCACCGCCATGAGGCCGAAGCCAGCACGTGCGCAACAATCTCAACGTCATTGGAGACAGATCACATGACCCCGCCTTGACACAAAGTATCGCTTAGCAAACTAGACCCAGGCAAAGTCTTTACTTTGGGGAAGAAAGAAAGACTCCCAACGATTCCAAGAGGGACTTTGACTCACCAGCCACCCTACTATCGGCAATGACTACGGCATCACCAAGAAGAGCATAGGCCAGGAATCGACTCGTACCGGGAGAAAGCCGCTCCGCAGCCAAGCAAACCATGAAATGGTGGGATAGTGAGAAAAGAGGCCCAGAGGACGTCTACCCTAATTGCTTACCTGTAGTGAAGCAAACAGAAGTTTATTTATTGACAATAAAAAGGGCGTGATAAGAAAAAGGTGTTTAGCCCAAATGCAGCATGAACAATGGATGACGCGGCCGAACAACATCTGACTCGGGCTATAGTAGATAACTACAAGAGGCCATCGATCAGTAGCAGATTGCAGGTAGAAAGTCTACTGGTCTAGATTAGCCACAAGACCAAAAAAAAGTGGTGGGGCACTCTGCTCAAATGTACCATCAGTTGGGAGACGCTGGAGAACCGAGAGAGTGGCCTCGATTAGTGGAAAGAAAAAGGAGAGCAGGGAACAGACCGGACTTGGACATATTTAAAGGAAAGAAAGCAATTGCGCGAGGAGCAGTGGGTGGGGAGATCTAATTACATAGATATAGATAAGTAGTTGGTCAAGATCGGGAAGGAAAAAAGGCAATGGGAGTTCGAATCTCCTTCGATCTCTTCTATGGTGAGTCAAGTGCTTCTTGCTTTTTTAGTCATCGAGATTGGGTTGGTGTTCAGTGTACCGCTCCGCAGCTTGTGTAGCCTATGCGAAGCAAGCCTACATAGGGTA
>JAXCLQ010070582.1:0-14134 GCA_035584115.1 Cedrela odorata
GTAGGTAACGACGAGTATGAATGCGTAACTGAAATAGGTGGTGTTAATTTGTTTTTAGGTATGGAACATTAACATAAGAATATACTTAGGAAGAGCGGAAATAAATATAAGTAAATCGTGCATGTATTTTAATGTTTTGAAAATTATGCGATATCCGATGTTTGATGAAAATGTGATTTGAACATGTTGGTACACCAATGAAATTCTATGAAATGATTAATAAAATGTTTATGAATTTGAATGTTTACGTCGATATCGCATTTAGAGAATAAATATGAAATGTTGTCGATGCGTGAAATGTTTGAAAAATAATGTGTTTTATGGCTTAGTCCTTAGTTATGTTATTCTGATCTAGTCGGACCTCGTGTTAAACGCGAGGTTTGCAAGCTAGTAAGAATTCTGTTTAGCGCGTTGTGCGTGTTTCTATTATATGTAAATGTGAATGACCTCTTAATGAGGAACACGTGATCACGTTCTGTAACCGGGTCACTATTGGTGCAGGTGACACTAATTGACTAAGTTGTTCTGAATATAGTTGTATTTGAATAAACTTTATAGAATTGAGAAGTTTGAAAATGTATAATTGTTTAAGTTTTCATAATTTTGCACTGCATCGACATATAACACTTGCATGATTTATTTACTGAGATGTTTATCTAACCATTTATTGAAAAATTTATTTTTCAGATAATAGCACATAAGGATGATCGAGTACACAAGCGAGGATGTTAGGCGTATTCGTAGTGTTATTTTTTATATATGTAATTTGTAGATTAGCTAAGTAATGTGTATCGACTTGTAGGCTAGTATGAATATTTTTGGATATAAAATTAATAATCTATTTGTATTACAAGGAATTGTAATGTATGTATATTTGTATGTATAATAAAAAAAAATTGTTAACTATAAATGTTTAAGTTTTGTGTAATAAAAGAATAGTAATATATACAGTAAACATAAATATGGTTTTGTAGTTTATATGAAATAGGTGTGACACGTCAATCGCCAAAATTAAATGCTTATTAAATGCCATACCCAAATTTGAATCTGTTCTTACTTTCATTTAAATGTATCGATATGCTTAGCCTTAGGTATCGATACTCGCACCTGAAAAATAGAACGTATCGATTCCTTCTCAAGAAGATATCGATCTATCCCTTCAGATCTAGACACAGATCGATACATTAATCAAACGTATTGATACTTTTAAGCGAATTCACGTTTAAATTAAACTTAGAATCCAAAAGAATCGATATCTCTTCATCTTCAAAATTTCTTTTGCTCAAACCCTAGAAATTCTCTTCTCACTCAGATTACTTAATTGACTTCGAAAAATGCCTAGAACTAAAAGTCCAGAAGTGGGTTAACGAAAAAGGCAGAGGACGAACCTAGCTTCAACCTCAAACCCCGATTTCCCAAAATCATAAGGCAGAGGATTGATACTTACTGTCCTATGTCAATTGAAAGATCTCTCCAGGCTGGATAATCGATTTCCTATTTTTGGAATCTGTTATTTTTCCTTATTTATGCCATTTTGAGGAATTTGGCTGGTTAGACTTCCTTCAACAGAGAGGAAAATGTTTTGACACTCTTGTCAAAATATTTTAATCAAACTTAGATGCCAAGAATCCACACACTGGAAAGATGGGATGACAGAATTTCAAATACTTGTCCGAGGCCATACTTACATCGTCAATTCAGAAATCATTTCTCGTGTCACTAGCATTTTTTACGACGGTTATTTCTACAATACTGGTTATTTCCAACCCCTTGAAGCCAGCAAAATCATCTTCAAGAACCCAAACATGGCTGAAATAGACTACAAGCTAGTACATCTAGGACTGCATTGAACGAAACAGTGACTGCAAGTAAGCTCTGTTTCCATGTACAACGGAAGCGTGACGTACGAAATGAAATTCCGGGCGAGCAACCGCTGCAAAGGAGCCATGGTTATCATGATAAACCTGCGGAACAGACTCCCTTACGATATATACATGTATACATACGTGTTACAGTCTTCAAAACCATGCTCTATTTCAAAAACAAAACAAAGAAAATCTAACCTTTGGCCTAGCAATCTAAAAACAGCAACAACCTTGCTTCCTTGGGTATCCACACACGTCGGTGTTGAGGATGCTAGTTCTGGCTTGATTGAGATCTTTGAGCTTTGGTTTAAGCTTCACAAAGCTTACCAAGATCTCTCTCTCTAACCTTTCTCTTCCTCTCTCTTCTGGTTCCTGACTCGGTTCACAACCAAAACACTGCACCAATCTTTGCTTCACTAAGCTTCTCTTAGTTGAAGAAGAGGAAGAGACTTATAGTTTCTCAAACCTACACAAAAGAGAAACGAAAAATAAAAACAGAGAAGGGAAAAAAAACTGTTTTTCTCTTACCCGTATTCTGTATGTATAGCAATATATATGTGTTTACAAGCTTAACCATTAAGCTTTCTTTCCATCAACTCCTTATCCATGAATCAGCCGACTCATATTTGCAAAATATCAAAATTCAATTAATGCAACAATGAGTCATTGCTAATTTAGGTCGACAGAATGCATATCTATAATCATTTGCGTGCATTCCTTTAATACATATATATACATACATTAATGCATTAATACAATATTAATACATTAATACATTATAACATCATAATATAATATATATATATATATTAATCAAATTAACATATATATATATATATCAAAATGAGAGAGAGAGAAAGATACATATATGTATACATTTACATGCACATATATTAATAAATATCTTACGTATATATACATGTATATCAATAATATATATTAAATATTTATAATTATATTAATATAATTAATAATTATATTTTTATGATTACTTTAATCATATTAAAATATAATAACAATATATCAATATTATTACATTCGCAAATCATATTTACGGTATTCCAAAATTAAACCGAAATATTTTTCACGCATACGCGTGTTAGCGCATAAGAGTCGAAAAATATATTCTTTACAATCAAGAATCAAATTGATACCCGATCAATATTTGTACAGCATCATTAACTAATTAATGATTATTGCATAGTAGCAATAGCCATCATCATTAAGTAACTGACTATGTGTATGACCCCCTGGGTTCACTGTGAGCTGGATATGGGTGGACACGAACTCTAGCCTATCTCTTCGGTATAACTCTTTGCAACCAAAGTTCCCAATGATCATATGCAACATTTAGCAAGATGCCACAACCCCAAACACTAATGAATCCATATAGTCGTACGTACATGTAGTAATGTCCCTTTGCTGTCGACTCTCGGTTAAGTGCGGGTAATGGAATCGTCAAATCCCTAACTCAATCATAGGAATAAGATCTTGAATCATATACAGGAATTATGTATCCAAACACACCTTTCCGGAAACACGTACTCTGGCAAGAGATTTCATTTCCAATGTATGACATCCCTGCCTAGGATCTCAAGCTCTAATATCTGAGCCAACAGATTCCGTCTTGGTCATCACCTGTCCTCTTACACCTAAACACATTGCCAGCAAGCTTCTTTCAGCAGGCATGGCTAGCTTGGTGCAATATATACAACTGAACGATGTGCCTCAATACAGAGGGCAGCCGTGACACCTCAGGTCAAAGAACTAGTGGTACACTAGTATGGCTGTGTAACATATCATTGACTATGGATAATCACCATAATCACCCATATGATTCGTCACGTTTGGTCATGTTCAGTAACACGCACTCCAATGTATTACTCATGTTTATGCTCTTGTGACACAAGACTCGTCACCCAACTGTTAGCATCAAATACTAATCCTTGGCAGCATCAAAATGCCAGTCATACAATTTCATACTCCCATATGACAATACCTCAATTGGGAACTAATTTGAATGTATTTAGATCAGACTTGTACTCATATCTATAACTTCTTGCAGATAGAGTCATGACGTCATAATACATCACGGGATCTCATTCTACATTTTATACATAATATCTATATATATATACACAATTGTATATGCAAAATGATATAGATGCCATTTTATTAATCATAAACTAATTTACAATAAATTACAATGTTATATATACATAAGGATGATATCCCTAAACCGTATGACACGATTGGTTCTAGGGCATATCTCCAACATGCATGAGAGAATTATGCATCTCATCGTCTTTCACAACCTCAATGCTCGGTTAAGGAGATTTTTCGAAATGACACATGAAGACATATGGTGGATGCAGTCCATCATGGAGCGAAAAAGGCTAGATTTGATTGGTTGGATGCTCATAGCAATGATTCGCACATCTACATCTAAGGCCACATATCTCCACTATAGATATGTTGTGTCCAACATCATTACTAATAGACCAACTCGTGTCTATATCGATATTGACACATTTGAGCCTCTAGTTGCCGCGATGCTTTCGAAGACAACATTAGGACATATGCACTAGATTGCACAGCAGATGGGACATGGACCATTCAAGCACGTTACCAACATATGCAAAATCAAGATCAAGCTGCACACGCACCTTAGCAAGAAAATGCTACTGTGACGGCTACGGATCTTGAGGCACCAACTGAGTTGCCTGACACCGCGAGACCTCCCTCTCTTGCTCCTATACCTCAAACAAAGTCTCAGACTCAATCCGTTTCCACATCTGCTATACTGTCTATCATAGAGAGCATGCAAGGTCAGCTGACCCGCATGGAGGAGAAAGTTGAGACAACTATGTCTAACTTTGATGAGCTCCCACTAGTCTCGAGAGCATGGTAACCATTCAAATGCATAAAATTAAAGAGCACCTAGCTTAAGGCGACAAAAAAATAGTCTAGCTTGAGTGACTTAGAGTGGAATTCTGCAACGAAACGCATCAATTCATGCACAGCTTGGCGAAAGCATCTACACTTACACCTGCTCCTACCTATCGTGGACCTACCGCCTCCGCATCTCGTTCGCGACCATTTCCTCCCACACCCAGCCTACCTATACCACAGTAGACCTGGATGTCGATAGTAATAGCCCAAAACCTTTTGGAACAATTTGATATATTTCTTACCATTGTATGCACTTTTATGTGAAATGCACAGTTATTCTTGATTGTCATTACTTTACTTTGTACTTCTCTATTATGATTGCGCTATTGATATCTGAAATGCATAGCCTTACTGTCATTGATTTGCATGATTGTGTTTATTATAAGTACTATCATTGATTTATTGACCTTCTTTGATTGTTGACAAAAAGGGGGAGAAAATACACACATTGAACATGCACCAAACCTTAATGGATAAAGGGGGAGAAAACTCAAATTTAAAAGAAAAGTTAAACATCACATTAAAGGAAAGAAAAATCAATTCATAAAGAGAGTTAGATACCCTTTTTATTTTTATTTTGTCATCATAAAAAAAGGGAGAGATTGATGATATCATGAGAGAAATTGATAATATCAAACATTAATTCATATGATATGTTTTTAATAATGACTAAATTAAATAGGTCCCAAATATGTCTTAAAATCTTGTGTGAATATGCTTGAATTTATTCCTTAACAAATATCTGTCCAAGTATATTAAAAAGCCTGCAGATCGATACTCAGAGACCAACATATCGATATGCAAGTAAACAGATTGATACAAGTTCAATAACAAATCGATACATCAAGAAGGATCGATACAAAGAAATAAGGATATCGATATTTGCTGAGACAGTAGCTTCTGATGAAATCACCAATGCAATCAAATCGATACTTAAAAATCAATAGATCGATACATGAAAATTCCAAAGAGTTGCAAAATAATTATAAAAGCTACCAGATCGATACATAAAAATTCTAGAGAGTTGCAAAATAATTACAGAAGCAACCAGATCGATACATGGAAGTTCCAGAGAGTTGCAAAAGAATTACGAAGAAGACCAAATCGATATTCAACATTAGAAGATCAATACATTAAAACCCAGAGACAACTCCAGTACAAACAGATCAATACTTGGAGAAGTGAAGATTGATACTCGAGATGCAAATTGTATTAGTCACTTAAAAAGATCGATACATGAAGAAACGGATCAATACTCTCTCTTCTTTTAAAGCTCAATGGTAACTTCTGCAGTATTAATAGCGAACATTAAATGCACAAAATCAAGTCGTTGGACAATTGTTGATTCACAAAAAAGATAGATATAAATTGAAGATATATAGTGAATTCAAGAAGAACTTTCACTTGCTAATATCAGCAAGAAATCTTTGAACAGCATTGTTATACAAAAACAGTGAACTTTCTCTCTCTACTGAAAACCTTTCAAATCTTGTGTGAGAGAAATTTTCTTGTGATGGCTTATTGAAATATTCACTCTAGTGTGAGAGCGAAAATCAAAAATCTATTTGTAATATGGTTTTAGGTAATTCTTCACCCATACTAAGGAAGATTTTAATGGTTACTCTTCATCCGTATAAAAGAGTGTAAGGTTTCCTTTCACCTCAGAAGGAGTGTACTGGGCTACTCTTGTCCCGTCAAAACAAGGAGTTAGTGGAACCTTGGTGAAAGTCTTTTGCATCCAAGAGAGTGGACTTAGGCCAAGATTTACCAAACCACTATAAAATTGTGTTTGTATCTCTCTCTTATTACTGTTTCATTACTGCACTACATTGCATACGTTTTCATTTGCAAAATTTTAAAAACCCAATTCACCCCCCTCTTAGGTGTTGTCAACTAGGTCAACAACCTTTAACACTAGAGTACCAGGATAAGGTGTTCTTAGGGCTAATTGGGAAGAACCTTATAAGGTCACCTAGATTTTGAGACCTAGAGTCTACAAGTTAGAATCTTCAAATAGAAGTAGGGTTAAAAAGTCGTGGAATGCAAAATGGCTGAAGTTGTTTTACCTTTAAGGATTATCAGAGATTTGTAAATATTTATCTTAAAAATAAATAAATTTACAATTTTTTGACGTCACCAAGACTTCTAATAATAGGGATACCTTGATGAATTGATGATCCTCAAGTCAAATGACAAAAGAATCTTGTTCATTTGGGGTAATATCATCCATTGTTCGAATAAGCCCTAGGTCTAACCTCACAAAGTAAAAGAACATAATGGTTCTCAGATGTTCATATCTCATTCATCTTAGGGTAATATTATCCATAGCTCGAATAAGCTCTAAGCTTAGCCTATAACATACAAGAGCGAAATGGTTCCTAGATGATTATGTTCTATATCCACCCTGAGGTAATATTATCCATTCATCTTAAATGGATCTTAAGCCAAAATTCAAGACATATGAGGGAAAAGTGGTTCTCAAGTGATTATGTTTCACTCTTATCTCAAGGTAATATTATCAAGTGCTCCTTAAGACACACAAGGTTTAATAGTTCCAAGGTGACTACGATGAATAAATTCAAGTCAGGATAACAATATTCAAGACCCATATAAGCTTTGACTTAGAACGTGTCAGTGGTCAGTATGGTTCATACTTGAAGACGTTTTCTCCAAAAAAAGGAGATCAGAAGACTGACTTATAGCGATTCAAGTTTTACATTCTTTACCCAACTTAATTCAGATCATATTTTTCAAAACATTAATTGGCATTGACTAAGTTTTTATAAGTTATGCAAAAATGTCAAGTATGAAAATAATTGGTAAGCAAAGAGGCAAAAAAGTCCACAAATTAGAAACCCAAAGTTCTCATATTCAACATGTTAAGTTCATTACTTTTTCTTAAAAAAAAACAACAAAAAGGAAAGAAATTTAAGTATTCATTTGTTCTTGTTAGCTAGAGTGCTGAGCAGATCAGAAGAAGTGTCAACCTAGTCAATGGCAAAAGTAGGAGAAGCAACCTTTAAGTTGTAATGGGGGAAGTTGCCCTTAGAAAAGGATATTGTCCAAAGAGTCTTCACTGAGGGTAGAGGCTCACATCCTAGTGCCTCATATAACTATTTTAGGTCCAGGTTAAGATATCAGCCTTGGAACGTCTCACATGTCAAGTTAATTTCTTCGTTTACCTGATTTGCGATGGTGGCATTGACCATCCCCTCAGCTTCTTCAAGTTTAGTGGCCATGAATATGGATTTTTTCTTCTCTACCTCCAAACTCTATTCTTGTTCTCGGCATCTCTCATCGAAACCTCAACAAAGTGTCATGACCGTGTAATTAGACATAATAATAATACACAATACAAGCTCATAAAATATGGTAAATACTTGTAACACTACAATTAGTAAAATGATACATATATATAGTGTTTGTATCATGTATATTCATATTAATTAAACTTGTGCTAATACATACATATATATATATTGTATATACCATATACATATTAATTAAACTTGTTCTAATGCATATATATATATATATAGTGTATATACCGTATATATACATGATACTTAAACAAATGCCAATATATATATACACACACATATATATATAGTGTTTGTACAGCATATATATGATACTTAAACTAATGCCAATATATATACACATATATATAGTGTTTGTACGGCATACATATGTAATACTTATACTAATGCCAAACCATATATATATATTCAATGCTTTTGCCGTACACTACATGTATGTAAACAAAGGTCTATTGAGTATAACTTAATTCCATTCAGTCATCTTCATTAAATTTGCAAAGGAAAGCAAATCAAGATAGCAACCAAAGAGAGAAAGACTACAAGACCGAGAGGAAGCCATATGTACTCATTTTGTTTTACCATGCATGTACATATATCTAAATAGAACCCATGACTATATATTACACCATTTCATTTGCTTATTTTAAGTTGTGTAACATATCCTTAAGACAAAATTTGAATTGAGAGAGAGGAGGAAGCAAGGTTGAACCGAGAAAGGGAGTGTTTGCGTGAGTGATATGGTGAAAACCTATTATAACTTGAGCATTCGAACTCAAAATATGAATCCACAAGAAGTGGTAGAAACTAGACTCGTAGTAGAATATGTCCTAAGAAACTTAGGTTAAGATACTTTATCGGTGCAACACACCATGAGTTTGAAATTGATCAATGTGCAGTGAGCATCATTCGGGTTTCTGAAATATGTATATTTGGTTTAGTTTTAGGTAGGGCAGGGTGTATGTAAAATATAATTGTTTATTTATTACAATCAAAGAATCTAACATAGAAATTATGTATATGTGTATGTGAAACCAGAACTAAAATTGTGTATGACATGGAATGATTGAAATGATGCAAATATGTTGTAGAATGAATATACCAAATTGATATTGACATATTGCCGTTTAATGGCACGAAAACAACTGTGTTGTATAATTGAAACTGATTGTAAAGTAAGTAATAGCTTGAAATAATGTGATACTTTATATGCATAATGAACTCAATATGCTAGGCTGTGACATGAAATAAAGAAAGGTTAATGCATTGATATTGTGAGGTGTAGTAGGTACAATGATTCTGCGTAGTGTATTAGCGATGAAAATGACCATTTGTGTTGACTTGTCATTGGTGGTACATGATAACCTTGGTATGATGTGCAGTAACATGTAATGAAGAAAAGTGAATTGTACTGATTTTTTGGAATGTTTTCTTGTTTTTTTAATATGATGTTATAGTTGTTATGCTTGGATGCATGTGCGTGGTCGTGAGCCATGGGATGGATCCATGGATCAGGATATGATCTCTCTACTCGGTCAAGTATGCATTCCTGGGTATGGATCAGGATAGAATCCCTTTGCCTGGTCAAGCATATATCCCTAGGTATGGACTGTCCCTCTATCCGGTCAAGTGTGTAGCCCTGGAAATGGACCGGAGAAAGATGTGTGCACCTGACGATTGGTGTTATTTATTAGTGTCTTGCAGGATGACAGAATGAAACTCCCTAAGGCACTATGGTATTTGTTCGGATGTTTGAGGGGACACCTTTAAACATCAGTATGTTGCTGAGTGATGAATTCTATGTTTGATACATTGAAAATTGCTTCTGTTTAAATGCAAATAATTGTTGCATGTGTATATATATATTTTGTATGAATAAGCAAATAATGGCATGAGTATGCAAATGATGGTATGAATAAGCAAATGATGACAAAAATACTTAATTAATAGCAAAGTATAAATATATGTATAAGAAGTTATGTTGATGTATGTATCATCCACTCACTGAGTCTTGTTAGACTTACTCCCCTCATCTATAAGTTTTGCAGAAAATCCTTAGTTGGTGAGTAGACACAGCATCTTAAAGAAACAAACTTTGAGGAAAAATCACGAGTCGCAATCACCACTGTGTTAGGTCCATCTCATATCGAGAATGGCAGTTGTATTTTAGTAGTCATGTGATGTGAGTTGTTGTTGGTTCTAGGTTGCTTGTAGATAAACTGACAGATGTATAGTCAGCTTGATTTTGAGATTTGTCATAAATAGCAAAGTTGTACAAATTTTTAGTGGCGGCGTGACACCCTTGTATAGTGATATGTGATATTTTACATGGATTGATGTCAAGCATGCATGCATAGCAGGTGTGTGTGAATAGGTTGTGTTAGGCTTAGGGTAATGGAGGGACTTATCACCTACCGGTAACACTCTCGAATTTGGGATGTTACATGAAGCCCTTAACACTATACCCTGGACTCATCCAGGTCTTGCTCAAGGTTGTTTATCCTTTAGTTGGACTCCGCCTAAGTATACTTAGTAGTTACCACCCTGACCTAAAGCTCCTCTATCGCTCGAGCCCATTTCTCCTTCTTAGCCTCAAACGGAGTCCACTTCAGCACCGAATTCTTCTCAGTTTCCTCAACCTTTTGCTCCAACCAGGCATTATCTATTGCTGGTAAGCCTGGGGAAACAACATCAATGGCATCTCGGTGCATGATGGCGCGTATTGCATATGAACTAGTGATAAAAAATAACTAAATATTAGAAAAAGCAAAGAAAGTCTTATTGCTTAGAAAGTAAGGCAGGTGCCAACTTACTCAACTGAGCCACTTTTGTATGTAGTCTAAAATTCCCCAAGGCGTAGCAGTCGAAAGGGCGTTCGAATACTTAGACAGAATGTACACTACCTATTGATTGATGTAGAGTAGAAAGCAGGTAAAGAACCCCTCTTATCCTCAAGGAGGTCCTTTAGGACTAGTTGGGGAATGGCAAAGCTTCCACCAGCCTCCTGAGCCAGTGTCCCCTTTTTTCGCCTCGGCCATTAACCTTATCCACCAGCACTATCTTTCTCTTATGTTTCCTCTTGTTTACTTTGGGGGAAGGAGGAAGTGGAAGGTCACCTCGGATCACAACTCATTTAGAAAGAGTTGGAACCTTGATGGAACCAAAAGGTCCAGCAATATCCTGAAGAGCAGAGGCCTGAACAATGCTTTTAAGAGCAAAAGGTCCAGCTTTAGTTCTTAAGGCCTTAAGAGCCCTTTTAGCTTTCTTGCCCTTAGCTAGTTTCCTCAAAGCGTCCAAAGGGTGGTGTACTGGTTTCATTGGGGCCATTTCTTCTGTTGTAAAAAGAAGTCAAACAAAAGTCAATTATCAGGTTCTAATACAAAAGAAAAGAAAAGAAGATTGTTTACCAACTTAGACTTTATCTTAGGCCAGATGGCCTTTAGAGACACAAAAGTTTACAAGACCTAATGAGATTAGGTCTTCATCAGAAAAAAGGGATTTTTAGCTGAACGCTGAGGATTTGGCCATCTCAACCCTTTCTAAATTTTGAGTTAGGAGCTCAGGTTGATCACTCCAAGTGATTGCTTCCCCAAATAATCTAGGCATCTAGACATTATTGATAGGATTACGTTTGCTAGGTTGGTTCTGATGGTAGCACCACCTAGGATTTCTCACTGGGTTCTTTTTTAACAAATACATGTATTCAGTCTCCTTAATCGTGAGAGCAGAAGCTGAGATCTAACTTCACAAAATAAACAAACCTAACAAAATTCTCCAACTATTGGGGTTCAGTTGGTAAGGAGCAGTATTAAAAGACTTAAAAATCCTAGTGAAGTAATTTTGAAGTGGGAGTCTGACTCCTAGGTGAAACAGTTCTTCGTTAAAAGAAAGTTCACTGTCAAAAGGGCAACTAGGAAGTTCGTTCGCCTCAAGAGCCCTAAGATAAATAATGCCTTTACAAATGTTACAACGGGTATAGGTTTCTAAGTTTGATTCCATGATTGTGGTGGTGAACCAGTTGCCTCAAAAGTTATCGTTTGTTCTCTTATCTCAAGAACATGAGGGGGAGCAAAGACAATAGTCAGTTCTTCCTCAGAGTTGTTTTCCCTAGAAGAAGTCTCGTCATCACATGAAACAAAACTCATTTTTGTTCACAAGAAGGAAAAAATAAATTATCAAGAACTGCCCAAGATCATCAACAACTCTGAAAAATTTAACTACAATTTAAAACCCTAGAAAGCTATTCAATGTTCCTCTTAACAACATAAATCCCAAAATTGATAAAAAGAAAGTTTAGGGAATACGAAAACTTACCAGCTTTTGCCAAAATAAAGAAGTACCTTGAACAGAGAACGATCACTTAAGACTCATAGAAAAATCTTATTTCTAACGAGGCTGTCTATAATTAGAAAAGGCTTATAGTCTAAAATAGAGGTGGTAATGGAGCAGTGAGAAGATAAGTGCAATCTAAAATGAAGACGGCCTTGGTGAAGCAAAAAGAAGCTTGCAATCCAAAATGAAGAAGATTTTTCTGTGAGTCTTAAGTGATCATTCTTTGTTCAATCTACTTCTCAATAGCGATAGAAACAAAGGGTTAAATCTAGAGTTTGTTTTCTCAAAGTTCTTCCGCTGCAATGGTAAGTCTAAAGAAAGTTTAAATATGGAAATAAAAACAATGAGAGAACAGAAATGAGGTATTTAGGAGAATGAGAAACTCCAACCACTGATATGGTAAGGAGATGAAAGGACGAGATAAAGCCACAATGGATAGTGAAGGTGACAAAATCCTATTTTGCCAAAAAAGAACAAACCATGCTCTGTTTCTCGTTTCCGGGCGCACTACCGCCGCTGGGGAGGCCATACTCGTCACATGGATATGCTAAAAGGCTTCCCATAGATCTAGACATGTACATATGTATGTTTTTAGTATTTAAAATAATTTCAAATATAAACATAAAATGCAAAGTCTAGAAGTCTTACTTCTTTCCTTTGCAATCTAGAAAGCAAGTGAACCTCTTCGCTTGCTACCGAAGGTGTCTACACGTTGGTGTTGGTAACGGTGGTTCCGGCTTCGTTATGGGATCTTCAAGCTTCGGTTTTAGCTTCACCAAACCAAACTAAGCTTTCTCTCTCTAGCTTCTCTCTTTCTCTCTACTGGTTTTTGGTTCATAACCAAGCACATAAAATCCTTCTCTAAGGAATATTTCTCACTAGAATGCAGAGAGAATGAAGAGGAAGAAGATGAACTCTCAGTTCTATCTTACTTGTTATCTACACTCAACATTTGAGTGTTTTCTTGCACAGCCATCCAACACAACTAACATGCCTATTCTCTTTTTTTATTTCATTAAATGAAACAAAATGATCCTATTGCCCACTTGCCCCACTTGTCCAACTTGCCCTTATTTATCCAATAAACAAAAGCAATTTGAGAGTGGGAGAGAGAAGAGAGAGTATATATAATATACATATATTAATCTAATTAATATATATATATAAATATCTTACATATATATATTACTTTAATATATATAATACAATATTATAATCATTACATATAAGACATTATTATTATATTAATACTTTAATCAGAATTAAAACATTATATTATCATATTATAATATAATATCCGTAAATCATATTTAAGTCCTTCACAAGGACACCTCCTAACGCACATTGCGCTCTTCTGTCCACACATATCCATATATCGTATTTAGTTCTAGCCATCTACATCCAAAATAAAACACGGTTAGATCCCATAAATATTTGCAATCATACTTAATCAAACAACATGTATCACACATATATATATGCATATACATCTCCCTACACTTCCTAACTAACCTAGAGTCTACAGAATCCTAACCTAAGCTCTGATACCACTCAAATGTCACACCCGTTTCGTACTGTCACAAATACATAGACACATCCACTACATACAATGTTATTCTTGTATTTACATCAAACTTAAACATATATAGTCCACAAACATTTTTTTTT
>JAXCLQ010070583.1:0-14824 GCA_035584115.1 Cedrela odorata
AAAAAAAAAAAAAATTATTCATTCTTCACAAACAATAATCATTAATCCATTATTATAAGATATTCATGCCTACACACCTCAAATCAGGTGATAGAATTCTAATTAATCTTTTATGAAACATATATAACAATAATTACATGCTAAATTCGTAATACTCACATAAACAAATAATAATAATAAGGAGAAAACCTAGATTTACCTTCAATCTTCAAATCTCCTTGTATGATATCCTAACATATTTATACTTTAGGTTTTTTCTTGGGCCTAATATTGATCAATACCTCATAAAATAATAAAATTTTATTATGCCTCTTTATTACTAAATTAGTTCGACCCAAAATAGTAACCAACAAAAATCTTGGTTCATAAAATTATTACTATAATTTAATATAATTTAAACTTTATTCTTAATTATCAAACGATACCTATAAAATAGGTTTATAATAAAAGTCTCTTCGTTAAATCCAATAATATATCACACAGTTATTCGTTCTACAAATATCACAAATTTTATATTTAATACTAAAAATAAATTTAGAAAAATAATCTTAAATAAATCTCTAATATTGTATACACTTAAATAATAAAATAATAATAACTTATATTGGGGTGTTACATTATGCATACGGTTATACATAGGGTGAATTACGATTTTAACAGTGGAAGAAAATTTATAATTTTTTTTATTTTAAGAAGAGAGGAATTTAAGGAGATTTCTCTTTTGGAATTTAAATACCAACCATCTATTGCAAATGTTGAGATATTGGTGTTGAAAGATTATGAACAATAAAAAAGAGTGGGCAAGGGAATGCAGAATTAGTACTCTAAGTTTGGGCAAAGAAACAAAATAATACCATTGTTGTAAGGAATGATATTTATTTTTGGGAAGATTTAAGTATTTCTGTGAAAGCTTGCAGATATTGTGGGTAATTTTGGTGCAAAATAATGTTGATTAAATTTGCATTTGAAAATTATAAATACCCCTTTAAGATAAGGATTCCATATACTTGTATGCATAAAAGTACATTCAGAAGTTTGGATCCTACGTTCCAATAACTTGTTTTACCTCCTTTTGTTACCCACCTACCACAACTACCAGCCGCCACTTACAATTGTACTTCCCTTGCTGTCGCCAACACCGGCCGCCGAAGAATGGAAACTCCCATTTGTAACAAAAGATTTGAAACTGACGTTTACACTTTAGGCACACATTCCTGACGAGTAATCTCGTCGCCGTCTTGTTTTTTCGGCTATCCGGTGTATCTGCATACGGAAACATGATTTGGCTGCACCGAAATTATAAGTTCGAGATAAAAGAGTATACTAATTACAAAATTATATGAGTTTTGATAGGGAATTGATTAATTTGAAAGGAGTTTTGGCTGTGGTTACTTTTCCATTTGATGAAAAAAGAGATGAATATATAGAGATATGGAAGTTGAAAGATTACGACAAGAACCATCTGATGAACAAAGAGACGAATATATAGAGAGATATGGACGTTGAAAGATTACGATGGTTACATTGGGAAGAGATGAAGGAAATCTCTGATGGTAGTTGTACCTTCCAGGAGATATGAATATGAATAGGAACTTGTCAAGTTATACGGCCGGGGAATGATGGTTTCAGGCTATCAAATTGCAGGAGGGGTGTTGTCCAAAGAAGATTTTTTTGAAGACAGTCGAGTCACTAAGGTTTATGTTTCTCCATAGACAAACATGGCATTACTCTCCCTTTTAGTTAATTTGATCGTACTGGCACAGATACAGAATCATACAGAGAAGGGTACATTGGTCATTTCCGTAAAAAAATCCAGATTTTAAAAGATTGGGAAATGGAGTCACTCTTCCACGTCTCTCTCTCTTTCATTTTCTCCGTCTCTAAAAACACGGAATCTCTCTCCGCCATTGCTGGAACCTGGAAGCTTTTGTATTTCCAATAGCTGAAAGGTAAAGTATCTGATCTTGATCTGTTCTTTTTCTCTGTCTTCAATCTCATTGAATCAATCCATCTCAAACTCTTAATTTCAATCTTTTCTCTTCTGTAAAACAATTCAATAACCCCATTTGTACTTACTCAAGATCCAAGAATTTTGTAACATTGCTTTTTAATCAACAATCAGTAGCAAATTCCTGCTCAATAATATAAGCTTGCTTATCCATATCAATGTGATGTACTGCAATTTGATTATACTGGAATATTTTAGTATAAGACGTAAAACCCATAGTTGAAGTGTTAATATGAACTGGGTAAGCATTTTTCTTTTTGTAATTATTAATCATGTAGTTAAAAGTTTCAATTTTTGTATCATTTTTCTGATCAGATGGCGAATCGATATTGGATTGCTTTGTTTGTGGTGTTCTCGTTTCTTGTTGTAGATTTAGATGCCAGTGCTGGTGATGCTGATCCTCATTACCGGTAAATTTGCTGTTTTTCTTGTTATTTCCTTGTATAAGGTTTTGTAGTGTTGTAGCTTTAATTAGAAGGAGATTTCCTGTTCTTCTTGCATTGAAATGTTTTTTCTGTTTTTTGTGTTTGTGGCTCTGAGTTTGTTCTTTGATAATTTCCTTACATTTCCACATTTGATTTCGTAGAATTTGTGTTTCAGTTGTGGAATTTCCTTATTGCCTTGTTTTGCTCTGGATTAACAAGCAATATTTCAGACTTCTCATCGACGTATAAAAGCCTACTTATGCTAAGTTAGGCAATTTGATTTGAAGCAGAACATTTAACCTACCAGATAACTTGAATTTTAGCTAAATTGCAAAAGAACTGACCAAATGTTCAGCTGGACTAATCTGATAACTGGAGCATAAGGAGGATCAAGATAATAGATGAATTAGTTGATATGCATGAATTTATGTGTTCATCATATTCTTGATTTGCTTCCCCAATATTAAGCAGGAGTAATTGACGAATTTAGATGCTTTCTGGAGATAATTGCTACTCTTTGGAAACCCCATTTAAGATACATGGATCTTGTGAAGGCTTTTTCTTCTGAGTTTCCAGACACATAGTAGTTTTCTGAACACAGTGTAATTTGTACCTCTTGTCTTTGCATCCTTGTTTCAACAGCTATGTGCCAATGTAGCTACTTTGAAAGTAATCCATGGTTGGGATAATTCTTATCTGTTCCATCTTGGTTTTACAAATTTGTTGTCTGTTTTTAGGTTTAATATTGGTTGAACTAGTGATCGCTTTATGGGTAACTTGCTCTAGTGACTCTATTATATGCATTTCTAATTAATTATGTTGTATTATGCTCTTTCATATCTATAAATTAATTTATTGTAATTCTTACTGACAATTGCCAAATTCATACATAATTGGTTTTATGATAGTATAATATATGGGGATAATTTGATATTGCGACATATTTCAAAATTTTATATATGTCATAATTTCAATTTTAGGGCTTGTGTTAAAACATGTGAAGCAACTGGATGTGTTGGGCAGAGATGCTTTCCACATTGCAAATTTCCTTCAGATGGTAATTCCATTGGTGGTCCATGGTACATGCAAGAACCTCTTTACTTGCAGTGGAAACAATGGGATTGTCAAAGTGATTGCCGTTACAATTGTATGGTTAACAGAGAGAAAGAGAGAGAGGCACTCGGTGATGGACCTGTTAAATATCATGGCAAATGGCCCTTCAAGCGTGTATATGGGATACAGGTTTGCATTTACCAGCTTTATACATCTTAAAACTTACTTTTGGACCTTTTTAACAAAATTTTACATTTTAAGTACTTTGGCTTGTTATTTGTTCACTCAGGAGCCTGCTTCTGTGGTTTTCTCTGCTCTCAACCTTGCAATGCACTTCCATGGTTGGCTGTCGTTTTTCATCCTTCTGTACTACAAGTTGCCTCTAAAACAAAACAAGAAAGCATACTATGAATTTTCCACTTTGTGGCATATCTATGAGCTTTTATCATTGAACTCCTGGTTCTGGAGCGCGGTTTTCCACAGTCGGTAAGCTTTTTACTGTTTTCTCCTTTTGTGTGACAGATTAAATTGAGTGGCGTATGTGTCATCTGGGTGGGCCTATCTTTAAATATAGGGTGATCAATTTTTAATGGACCTTTCCCCAACCTATTTGGAACCAACATGGTTCAAGCTGAGATTTTATAACTGTCAAAGAGATTTGAGTTGGTGCAGGATTTGAATCACCACATCAAAATGGCCAAGATAGAGTTCTTTGTTGTCATTGGTATTTGGATTCATTGTTTTGCTTTTGTCTTTTAGCCAAGAAGTAGTTAAAACTTAAAGAATATCTTGGAATAAGTTTAGCTTACATATCTCATCACAAACTGGTGTAGCCTCTAAATTCTTTCCATTTTCCAATGACATAGACAAGCCATTTGGGATTTTATCTTTTTCAAGGTGGTAAAGGTAGTAATGTATCATGCTAGATATTTTGCTGAAAAAAAAAAACTAAATTAAATTCTAATGCTACATATGATTACTTCTAAGTTGATGAAGGGAAAGAAAAATAAATAAATAGTATCGTAATATTAAGCTCATTACTTTAGATTGGTGTGACAACCAAGACAAGACAGCAACCCGTAAGACATAGAGTCCAAGATAAATGGGTAAGGTGAGGTGTAAAAGTCTCATATTGTCTTGTTAGTAAGGTTACTAGGCTCTTTTGGACGAAAACAAACTCATATGGTTCAGAAAGAAGGTGAAGAATATCCTACTGTGTAGAGAATAGGTCATTACAATTAATATCATAGTTGAACCTACCGCACGATGTTGGACAGATTTGACATGCTTCACTAGTGCTTGGCAACCCAAAACTCTCACCACTGTACTAGGCAGTTCCCTAAAATCAGTATAGCAATTTCATTTTTTGTTAGTTTAATTCATTATTTTCCTTTTTCTTTAGCATGTCATTTTCTAATGATTATGGTAATGTCTAATTGGAATGCAGCGATGTGGACTTGACAGAGAAATTAGACTACTCATCTGCTGTGGCATTCCTTGGATACTCCCTCATTCTGGCCATACTAAGAACTTTGAACGTGAGAGATGAAGCTACTAGGGTCATGGTTGCTGCTCCACTCCTCGCTTTTGTGATAACCCATATATTGTACCTCAACTTCTATAAACTAGACTACGGTATCAGATCTCTCCTTCTATATCTCTGTTTCTGAGTGATGCTCAAGCTAATCGTTAGTGTCAAAGATATCTTCTTTAGTAGTTACATTACCGGAGGCCTCATAGAGACATTATTAACATAAGATAATCATTTTTACCCTTTATGACTGCAACATTTAGTTTTGTAATGTTAGTGACATTAATCTGACAAGATCCTGGACATTTTACAGGGTGGAACATGAAAGTTTGTGTTGTCATGGGAGTGGCACAGCTTCTCATCTGGGCAATTTGGGCTGGGTTCACTCGACATCCTTCTCGCTGGAAGTTGTGGGTGGTTGTCTTCGGAGGTGGCCTGGCAATGCTCCTTGAAATCTACGATTTCCCTCCATATTACGGATTCCTAGATGCCCATTCTGTCTGGCATGCGACAACTGTACCCCTTACCTACATTTGGTGGAGTTTTATCAGCGATGACGCAGAGTTCCAAACGACTAACATGCTTAAGAAAGTAAAGTAGCTTATTACAAATGTAAACCATTGTGATCTTCTTGTGCTCTGACCAGAATAGAAGCTACAGAAATCGCACCAATTTTTTGTTTTCAATTTGCTTAGCTTGAAACTCCATTTGAGTGAAAGACCATCACTATGCAGAAATGGGATTTTGATAAGAAATTATAGTTTCACCAGGAAACTAAATATTTGATTCTTTGTAAATGCGACTTAAGTTGTGGCCATATGACTCAATCCGTTGTATTTAATTGTTTGATTCCTTAATACATATAAACAAGGATAGTGGCAGTTTTGTATGCTTTCAATAATTGTCTCAAATTTTTTCATTTCTCAAGTTAGTGCTGTTAATCTAACGAGATCCTGAACATTATTACAGGGTAGACCATGAAAGTTTACTTCATGGCAGCGGCTCAGCTTCTCATCTGGGCAATTCTAGGCTGGTTTTGGGAGCTAGGTTTCCTGCGCTTCATGTTATAAATTACGCCATGCCGACTCTCCGGGTGACAGCAATTAGGCCCCCTGACCTACATTTGTTGAAGTTTTTATCAGCCATTCAAGAATGAAGCAGAGTCTTAAACTTCTTACAAAATATGATTTTAGACCAACAGAAGCTGCAGAAATTACATTATTTTAGCCTCTTTATCTTCCGAGTTTGAACTACCGTTTGCGTGAACGACCATTTGTTTGCAGAGACATTGAGATTATGTGCTGTCATGCATGTTTGAACGTCACTGTTCGATTAATTTTCTAATACATATTTGACAAAATTGGCGACTAATCACACTGAACATGGTATTCATCAATAATTCTTCCCAAGTTTTGTCCTTTTGCCACGATGACACGTAAAATTAGCCATGTGCACATGAGCATCTAAGCCGGCCTTACCTTTGTCTTATTTCACCTGTCCCACCAACCTTAATTTTATTTTCCCTTTTCTTCGTTAAATTCTTCCTGTTTCTGTTTCTTTTTCTGGCATCAAGTTTTCTTCTTCAGTTTCTTATGTTCATTTTGCCCTGATCTCCATGCTTTCCAAGAAGCAAACTCTTGTAACTCCATGGATAGAGAAGGAGAAATACTCCAAAATCAAAGAGACACAGACAAAAGTCATGGTCAACTCCCACTTTAGATACTCTATCGTCTTTCTTGTTTCTTTAACTGCATGGTTTCTTGTTCTTTTCTTCTGGCTTCCACCCTCAAACCTTAAGCACATTATTCCCAAAACCCAGCAGCAAAATCTCAAACCCGTTAACAAGGATCAAAAACAACAGCCATTCTCAGTGTACGTTTATAATTTGCCCTCTGAATTCAACCTCGGCCTTCTCGCAGACTGCAAACACTTAAACGTATACACCGACATGTGTCCTCACGTGGCAAACAACGGCCTCGGCCAGCCGCTTTCTGACATTGCCTCCATCGGCTCCGGCTGCTGGTTCGCCACTCACCAATTCATCGCCGAGATGATCTTCCATGCACGCATGGAAAACCACCCGCTTCGCACGTGGGATCCTTCTCGCGCCAACCTCTTCTACGTTCCGTTCTACGGCGGCCTCCACGCGTCGAGTAAATTCCGGGAGGCTAATCACACGGCTCGCGATGAGTTAGCAGTTAGATTGGTCAAGTTCCTGCGGTCACAGCCGTGGTGGCAGCGTCGCAATGGTGAAGATCATTTTCTTGTCCTGGGGAGAACTGCATGGGATTTTATGAGGTCAAAAAGTGGGCCCGATTTTGGAGCTAATTCTCTCTTAAACTTGCCACTTGTGCAGAACATGTCAGTACTGACTGTCGAGAGAAACCCTTGGAGAGGATCAAACCTGCACGGCATCCCTTACCCGTCTTATTTTCACCCGTCCACTTCAGACCAGATGCTTACTTGGCAGCAGAAAATGAGACTATCCAAACGGCCCCACCTTTTCTCATTCATCGGCGCGCCGAGAAAGGGCGTCGAAAAAGCAGCGATTCGAGACCAGTTAATAAACCAATGCGATGAGTCAACTCGGTGCAAGCTACTAACATGCAAGAGCGGAGGAGGAGCAAGCAATAAGTGTTATTCAGCCAGTGAAATCCTCGCAGTCATGTCCGGTTCACGGTTCTGTCTGCAGGCACCGGGTGATTCATTCACTCGGCGGTCGACGTTCGACTCGGTTCTGGCGGGTTGCATACCGGTATTCTTTTCACCACACACGGCGTACACTCAATACGCATGGTTTATGCCGGAGGATAGGAAAGAATATTCCGTTTATATAAATGGGGAGAAGGGAAATGCGAGGAAGAAGATAGAAGAAGAGCTGTTGAAGATTCCGGAAGAGAGAGTAGAGATAATGAGGAATAAAGTAATTGATTTAATTCCAAGGGTAACGTACAAGCATCCAAATGCGAGTGACGAAGTTGAGTTTAAAGACGCTGTTGACGTTGCACTTGAAGCATTGGCAAACCATGTTAGTGTAATGTGAATGTGTATTTTTGTTCATATATTTAATAAGGGAGTGTGTGTATATATATTTCAAATTGTACACATAACAGTCACACGAATATAAATATTAGATGTTGTTGCATAATATTATATTATATTATCGTACACACACCACCACCACCACCGACCACTCCACTGCATGCATAAATTATGGTATATGCTGTTGCATAATATATATAATATGTTATTATAGGGCGGTGGAGTGACAGTGTCATGGCTCAATTTTAATTATTATTACTTGTAAAACTTTAATTTATCATTTAAAAATGTGTTAAGCTTGATAATTCTTAAATTGTAACATAAATTTTGATAATAAAAATATAATATTTAAAAAATACAAAATTTTTATACAATTTATCGAATATTAATTGATGTGATATAATATTATTAATTATATGAAAAATAAATAATATATATATATATATATATAAAAGAAACATAAATAGTGTTTTGTTAACTTATATATCCGATAGTATTTCTCATTGTGATATATGACTTGCATCAATGAAACTGTTTAAAATACATTAATTTAATCATTCTTATCGTTTATGAAACCCCAATTCAACACCGTTTATGATGCACTACGTCATTGACCAAGTTAAACACGGGGCAATTCTGCAATGTCTTGTATGCGCAAACTCCAGACACATGCACTCTTGACTTTCTGTTTTAAATTTAATCCATCCTAGACCCTTTGTGATGTTCTCACAAATGTCACACAACCACAGGTCTATTAAACCATAACACGTACTTATTATTATGACCATTATTCTCTAGGTACCTAACTCATTATATATAGTCAAGCTCACAGATTTTCCTTCCATCATCATATCACACCTTTTAAAAAGAATAAAAAAAAAAAAAAAAAAAAAACCACCACTATCACAAATATTTCTGCTTATGTGCTGATATGCATGAATGTGCTGTGAGTGCACAAAAATACGGCCATTAATAGTTATGAGTTACCTGATGATGTTTGCTCAGATGAAATGTCCTTTCATTGAAGAACCATCAAGGAAAATGCTCCCTACTGCTGAAATTAATGCAATAACGCATAGGAAGAATAAGAGCGGAACACAAACAACAATATGATGCTCTGGAGAACCCCTAACCCAAAGACTCAAAGCGAGCAGATTTTCCTTTATTTCCTCAGGAATGATTTATAAAAGAAAAAACAAAAACAAAAGTAACCAAAAATGCATTAAGAAAAACACAGGATATAGAAATTGTCTCAATGTGTACTTTCAGGAGAATGATGTATCCGACTTAAAATTACCGACTCAGACTCGTTTGAACCAGGCATCAAAACCCCAGAAAGTTTTGTGGAACCATCCAAAAAAATTAAAGTACCACTAGTTGCATCAGCACACACTTGCCTTTCCTCGGTATCATGGACTGAATTATTGCTTTTGGTCTTGATTATCTCATACACATTGTCACCATCAGTAGGCCTATCTGCAGCATCCTGTGATGCATTATCAAGAAATGGAGAGTGATCTCCATCTACTGCATCCTCCGAGATCACCGGCTCAGAAACCATCTCATCCGTCTTATTCCCATTAAGAATTGGTACAGGTTCCTCTGAGCTCTTAGGAATAAAATCTTGATCACACACTTCCAAATTTGGCTGAGGGGTAGGAATGTCATCTTGCACTGCCTGAGGAGTTAAAACTAGCTCCTCTATCGTCTCCTGACCATCAGCATGTGAGACTGCTTCAAGTTTCTCATGATCTGAACTTAAAATTGGAGTTTTCGTCATTTCTGTATCAGAAGCCATGACTAACTCTGTTTTCTCCATATTGCAAAGAGAACCGCCTTGCTCCACTTTCTCAAGATTAAATGTCGGAGTGATATCTAATGTCCGACCATTCATCATTGGTAAGCCACTCATCTGTACCCTCTGTTTCTTGTAGTGGTCCATAGCTCTCTGCAGATGAGAATTGAGAATGTCAGCAAAAAGAAAAAATAGACAAAGCACTTCTCAGATTCTTAAGTTCTAAACTAAAAAATGGAATAAGTATTGCCAGGTTTGGGCCTAAAAAAGTCTCTTGCACGTTAACAATGAAAGCTTGTTCAGAAAATGTTAATAATGAAAACTTGTTCTGAAAATGTTAGCAATGAAAGCTTGTTCAGAAATAAAGTTATAATATTTCTAATAGTGATGCACAAAATGTGTTACCGAGGAGTGCAAATAGCTAAAAATGGCATGTCTAGCTTGAGCAAACTTCTTTTAATGCAGTTATAAGTTCAATATTTGTTATTTTGTAATGACAGCATATAAAAATCTTAGACCACAATTAAAAGATGGAATTCAAAGCAACCAAATGATCCTTTTAAAGTACCAATAATGTAACAATAATGACCTACTACGCAATGACACATTAGGTTAAGTAGTAAATATACTGCTTAAACTCAAGTAGTAACAAGAAGAATAGATCTAACATGTCAAGCATGCTGTGGTCATCATGACCAGGAGACAACCGCCAATTTGGACAAAAAAAATCTCCATGCCTCTTCAAATGACTGCAATATATGTTGTCTAACTTGTAAACACGCTCAAACAACGCTTCACCTTATACACACACACTCACATGTATTCTTGATCTACATTGCTTGTTTACCATAAAATTACCTGAAAAACGGAATCATTTGCTGCAGGGAAAAGTGGAGGACTTAACAAGGTTTTAGAACTTTTTGGAACTGCTCTTCCACCATCCTATCACATTAAAAATGCTGAAAAATTATACAAAAAGACCAATAAAAGAATGAACTAATGTGTACATGTACAGACAGGCAGAGAAAAACAGAGTAGCCTTGGATACTCTACCTTCAAATTTACAATTATAGTAGTTTCTTCGTCAATAGTTTCAATCTGATCTATGTCAAGTAAGTTCATACACTGGTCATACAACTCCGACCCAGCAAGTTCCAATGAAATGTCAAGCTTAGAAAGATAAGCACGGCAACGGTAAGCAATATTATCCTCACTTGAAATTTTAGAAGGATCAGGTGTCTTGTCACGAGCAGTTTTGGGTGAAAGTTTCAATGATTCTTTTGCAGTACTGCTGGGTCTTGTTTCAATGTCTTTTTCCTGAACCCCTTGATTATTTTCATGAGTCTGTTGACCTGTCTGCCCAGCCAAAACATCTTCTAAAGCGGCCTGCACAAGGTGGTCCTCCTTCTGGGATGTTGAAGGCAAGTCCATATTCACATCACCATTTTCTCCTTTCCACATATCGCCACTGGTTTCCCATCCGCGTCCGTTCAATGGATGCCTATTCTGGTCCCACTCAGGCCCCCCATACATGTGTGGTTCATCCCTAAAACCGCCATTATTGCCATCCCATCCATGCAAGTGAGGAGGGCCTGATCCATCCATCATATTTTGCCACCCAAGAGGACGCAAACGACCAGCAAACCTGTCAGCATCATGCATATGATAAGGAATTCCAGAATGATTTATTTCCATTGGGGGTCTAACAGAAAAAAGAGATGGAGAAGGAAATTGTGACATCATTGCTGGATAACCTCCATGAGGTGGCCCATGTTGGAAATTCATGAATCCATTTGGTACTGGTGAGGACCAATTTGGAGTACCTCTCCATGCATTTCCTTGTCCTCTTCCCACATTAGGATCACCACTCCTCCAGTAACGGGCACTGATGTTAACCCTACCATCTTCTTCCATTGAACCCATAAAAGAAGGGCTGCCAACCCCAACCCTGAAACCAGATGGGGGAGGTAATGAAGAAGATGAATTGTTCTGACTAGTTCTATTGTAATATAATAGGTCCATATGGCAAGACTCATCCACCGGAGGCTTCTCCAACGGTAAGTCCCAAGTTAGCCTGTCCTCATTAGCAGACAACTCTCTAGGACCAATACTACTCCTTCGTCCAGTTTCTTCAATGTCAAGACTCCTCCTAGTACCAGTTCTGTTCATATATCTACGGTCAAGACTTGTCGAAGAAGGAGATCTTTCCACCAAGCCCATGGGTGAAGCTTTTGAACTAGATGACCTCTCGACTGATAACTCCGCTAAATGGCCATCATCCATTTTAGCGGCTCTTTCCATGGATCTATACTTAGAACCTCTATCCGATGCTACCGAAAGAGCAGTTACCTCCTTTGACGAAGTTACCTCCTTTGACGAAATTACTTTTGACCTCTGTTCTGTCACAGAATCTCTGTATTTCAAATCTTCCTGCTTTATATGTCTGTAGACCATTCAAAAAATAAGTTATTCCAAGTTACCATTAAACTCAAAAAAGATAACACAAAACAAAAGATGCAGATTACAAATGTTGAAATCACTCAATAAGCAAAGAATTTGAAGGTTATGCAATTGAAGATATATTATTGATTGACTTGCCAATTCTAACAATACTCTTTGATCAAATTAAACAAAATTGAGAATATAAAAGTACACCTGTACTCATCTGTGCCACCATGTGAGCTGGTGCTGGGAGAAATCCTCCGTCTGTTGCTACTTACAGTAGAATCTACATAGGCTTGATGTGACTGAGACCTTCCCCTATCTGCATCTGACTCAACTCTGCTACTGCTCAAAGATTTATTTTCCAATTCAGAATAGTGTGCTTTGATTCCTCTAGATTTAGTATCAGTGCAATCATCACGCTCATCAGGGGATCTCTTTCTTCCCCTACTATCTTTGTATTTGACACTCCGGTCATCAAAGTGTGAACCATCATTGTCAAGATCTCTGTCACGATCATGGTCATGATTGCGATCTCGATTACGGTTTCGGTCCCGCTCTCGATCTCTTTCTCGCTCTCGCTCTCGCTCCCGCTCAAGATCACGGTCACGATGTCGATCTCGATCTAGTTCATGATCTCCATCGTGGTCACGGTGACAGTCACGATCACGGCTACGCTCACGGCCATGATCAAAGTCACAGTCATGGTCATATTCATGCTCTTGATCACGGTCACTGTCCAAAAGCTTGGATTTCTTCTGTTTAGTTTCTGCAGCATCTCTTTCATCCCTT
This sequence comes from Cedrela odorata, assembly GCA_035584115.1. NCBI lineage: Eukaryota > Viridiplantae > Streptophyta > Magnoliopsida > Sapindales > Meliaceae > Cedrela > Cedrela odorata. Next base: position 13,089 of record JAXCLQ010070583.1, read on the forward strand.
GAGTGCTTATCATCAGACCTACTACCAGTATGATCTCTAGCAGGGCGTTCATCTCGGTGCCTGTTGTCCCTGTCTACATCTTCCCGATACTTATCTCTATATCTCTCATCTTTATGCTTCTCGTCTTTCTGTCTTCCATCATTGACAACATCATACCTTCGTCTATCATTGATGTCTCCAATATCATCATCATGTTTATCCCCATCACCAGAACAATCTCTCTTTCTCCTAACTCGTCTCTCAAGCTGGTTCTCTGATTCAGGACTAGGCAACTGATCCAGTGCATCAAACTCTGCAACAAGACAAAAAAAGAGAAAGATTTAACATGGCATATTGGAAAGAAAAACTAACTCATCGATAATCCTTTCTTCTATACAGCAATTGACTAAACAATCCACTTGTTTGGCTCCCTCAAGTAAGTTTCAATCCACCAAAGAAAATAGATAAGAGAGAATATGGAAGTGCGAGCAACCACATAACTGAGTGGACATACTGTCCTTAATAGAATCACCCTAACAACAAATCAAACTGGTCCTTTTTTATATTCATCAGGGAAAAAACAAACAAACAAACAAACGTCACCATTCAGTAATCAAGATAATGTCAAGTACATATCCTAAACAAGACCTAAAAGCTAACAATGACTTTAAATTTTGTTTAAAGCACAATTGTAATAGTAGATTCAAGCTCCAAATTTCTCAAAAACAGCACCTAACAAATGGTATGGCCAACATACATCTAAACTTGTGCTCCTCAATCAGGGAAGAGAAAGATACATTAAGTAAACAAGAGAAAGAGAGAGACAGAGAGCAAAAAAGAACTTTATGTGCAAACTTAATTGAAATAAATCCTTACAAGATAATTCCCCGGTCTTTCCAACTATCCATATACTCTCAAGAAAGCCTTCAAATCACTCAAACTTACATATACGATGTCTGCATAAGATTTTAAAGTTGCCACATCAATTACACCAATTGATTTAGGATAGGTCAGACAACCCAGCATAGCCATGTGGCCTAATGCACTAATTTCTCAATTCAGCCAACCAATCACATCAAAACATTTTATTATCTCTAATTTGGTAACAACCCGTTGTATCAACAAAATCATAAAATTCATACCAAGTCAAAAAAGCTTAAAAATATAGTTCAGACCACTAATTTTTTTGGGCAGTGCATTAATTTCAAACCTGGAACGACGTGAAGTAGCCTCAACTCCAAAAACACTCTTTTTTACAAGCATGTGAAAATATTGTGTATTTACTAGGAATACTTTCTAAAAGAAGTAGTCATAGATACATGGTTGACATAAAAACATCCAGAATAACTTTCTTATTCTTCGTGCACAAACATTTATTAGTAATTCAAAGTCTATAACACTTTCAGTTTTTCCAGACTTGACTAGTATTTCAGGTGTTTCAGCTAATCCAACTTACGAATTTCATATCTTATGGTAAGTTGAGTAACAGCAAGCCTTGCTCTCTCTCTCCCCCTCTAACTACAACTCAACACTCATACACTCCTAGAAAATAGATTCTTCTCCATATTTCTCAAGTTCATTCCTCCTTCTAGCCATCCATTTCTGCTACCTGATTTGTAGAATCCAGAAACCAATATAGTTTAATAAAAAATGAGAAATGTAAATGGGTAGAGTATATCCCAAGGTTGAATAAATATTTCTCTATTTCATGCACGGAATCTTAGTTTTAGACCTTTATTTTGATCTTATAGTCAACC
>JAXCLQ010070583.1:14924-30215 GCA_035584115.1 Cedrela odorata
CATGCACCAATTTCGATATTACATGCACCAATTTCGATATTACACGCACCAATTTTGATATCACCTTCCTAACTATATACAGAAAATAACAATCAGGTATAATCAATCAACTTAATTGGACTACCCAACACAATTAGGACTCAAGACAACCTGAAACTCTTAAAGAAGTCTTGAATCTGACAACCTAGTAAATCCAGAATGCTATATTGCATTTCAGATTATTTATAGAATTACACTCTCTAGAACAAAAAATATCAGACAATTCTATCTTCATGATTTCACGCAACCTGGCAGCAGCTTATGGAAGAAACTATGAACTAATCCTCAACCAACTGTTTGTCATCCAAGTAAAATAGTCAAGGGCATGCTTTCTGGGCCCATGAAGAAATAACAAGTACACATGGAGAAGAAAAAATTTCAACGTGCAGAGACCCCTTGCCTATCCAAATTTGAATGCCTCACATACACCCTTCCCCGTTCAATTAGAAAGTTCACATTTCTCCTCCAATGGAAATCTAATATCAATTTTGTTCAGAAAGCAGATACGAAAATCATTTTCTTTTTATGATACTCGGAAATCGCTCAACATATCAATGTTCTCCAAGTTCTAAACTAGGAACTACTAGCGGACCCTACAAAGCTAAGAAAAACATTTGAACACTTCTAAACTTTCAATATTGAATAAGAATTAACATAGGGTTTATGGTCAAAAGGAAACTTAAAACAAGAAAAGCCAGTTCCGAGGGGTGATTTAAATTTATAAATCAGTAAAGGCAAAAGTTTATTATAATGAGAAAAAATGCTAGTTTTACCACTTATTTTTATATTTGTGGCAAATTTAACCTTTGCTTTACTATAAAAGCTGCCGTGTCCAAAGAACAAAAAAGTATGATCAGAGAAGGAAGAGATAGTTTTTGGCCAAGTATAAAACATCTAATCTAGGATTGTAGATGTAGCAGTTTTACAAATTAACCAACAGTATAACTATCATTATATTGTAGCCAATGCAAAATAAGCAATCCAAATAACATATCATAGCAGCTTGTAGCCAGAGTACTAGTCTTTTTCTTTCTTTCATCTTTTTTATATTTTATAAGAAACAGAATATTATTAACAAAACCTTTTCTATTAAAACATTGTATATTATGTAAGCTCTACAATCCAGGACTTCTATATCTTCTAGACCCTTTCATAACAGAACTTCTTGTGAAGTTCTATGAACTCCAAGTACCAAAACATAATACCTTTTTTAAGCAACTTCGGGCAACCATCACAACTCTTAACATAACTGTATCTTTGGAAATGAAGTTGAAGATTGTTCAAATTATAGTTCCATAAACGTATTTGAGTCCTTTGCAGAATGAAAAACGAGGCGACCATAGACAAGGCACATTAGATATTTTGTGACACGGGACCCTCCAATGGCAAAACCAGAGCAACCCAAATACACTAATTATTACAATAAGTCAAATTAAGGTCAGCTTAAGGTAACAACAAAATCACATATGTAAGCATAATACAGATACGGCCAATACACAAACTCATACACACTTCGCACTTACAAGTTACCTTACCAGCTTTTTCATTTACCGCAGATTGCTTCAAGGAGGCACCTCGACTATGTTCTTCGTTCTCAACAAACCTCTCATTTTTGCCTTCTTTTCCCTTCCTTTCTCTCTCCCTCTCCCTCTCCACTTCTCTACTCTCCTGTCGGCTAGATTCCCTGTGTTTCCCGTCACTCTTCGACCGCTGGTCCTCGCTATCATCTCTCCTCTTACTCTTCGACTCAGTCGAAGCTTTCGATTTCCTCGAACTTTCAATTATTTCGTCCTCACGACCGTTCCACCGGTCGTTCACGCCGTCATCAGCAGTCCGGTCTTTCCGCCGCTTCGAAGACGAATTAAACTCCACGGCGCAGTCTCCGTTTCCCGAACCAAACACCTCCTTACTTTCCTTCGAATCGAGCTTCCGTTTCTCGCTTCCAGAGCCCGACTCTTTCAAAACCCTAACACTACTGCTGTCATCTTTTCCTTTCCGGTCCTTCACGCTCGAGTCTTTTTCCGAATCTGAATAATCTCTAGCATCTCTTGAACTGTGCTTGCTCGTTTTGTGCCTTGAACTTCGCGTCATCACTGTAAATTGCTTGAATCCCCCAAACAAAAACCAAAAAATTAAACCCTAAATTCTCTCAATCGAACACTCAAATTCAATCAAAAACTAGAACCCTAACTTCGAATCAAAACCCTAGTATAAATAATTTTAAAAAATGTGAAGATTTTTTTTTTTTTTTTGTTGAAGAACGCGGAAACAAAAACCCTAGCACGACGGAAAATGTTACAGATCACCGGAGATTGAAGCGGCGTGGTTGTAAGATTGGGATCGGAAACAGAGGGGGGGAAATTACGAGACGGCCACGAATAAGAGAGAGAACATACGGAGGAAGTAATGCAGATAAATGTGGAAGCTCATGTTATATTGGAGATTTGTATTTTTTGTGATGCGGGGTTTTTTCGGTGTTTTTGTTTATCGAGTCAAGAGAGCAAAGAAGCTAACGAGACTCGGACAAGACTCGGGAAATGATTCGGCTGATTTGACGATGCTGCCCTTGATAACTTTACACTATTACGGTGTTATCCTTCTGGGGTTTGGGAGACTTGGGTTAAAATAATAATCATGATCTACTGATTGGGTCGTTGCGTAACAGTTTCCAATGACAATATGACACGTCAGTGGGATGAGAATGGATAACAAGTTAGTATTTATCACGTGTGTGTGGGAGACCAGCTGACGCTTATGAGATAGACAAATCAGATTCGTTTATTTGTTCGTTGAAATGGATTGGACTTTGCTTTGGTGGGACCAAGCCCACTTGATTTCTAGAACAGTAGGGTAAGTACGGGAATCACACGGTAGTTGATCGAAACTGAGATTGAAATACGAAATGCGAGTTTACCACTTTAATATTACAAAAATAAATATATATTATGATGCGAGGGAATTTAAAATTTGAACCTATCGTACAGATAAAGTTATAATATAAAAATTTAAATAAATTGATAATTAATAATATTATCAACCGACATATTATTGGTTATAATTTGTTAGATTAATCATTGTGCCACTATCGTATTAATCATTAAACGATGTGGATATTTACTATGATGTTGCACATTGATCGACACTAATGACAAATTTTTTTTATTTTTTTTATAATTACCATATTTTTATTAATTTTACTATCACAAAATAATAATAATAATAAACACATCGAATGCAACCCATAAAACGTTATTATAGACTCGTCAATCCGATATACTAGACTGAAACCGAATTTAAAGAATACGTTCCCTCATAATTATTAAGAGCAAGATCGATATTATTTTTAAATTATTATTTTTATAAAATAAAAATAAAAATTATATTTTTTAATTATTATATTTCGATTATAAAAATACGTTTGATATCATATTTGAAAAATTGTAATATGAAAATAAGATAGTTGGATTTGAGTGAGATAAGTATTTTATAATATATTTTGTAATTTATTTTGTAAAATAGGTAAAATAATTTTAAATTATTATATAATTTTATGTTTTAAATATATAATTATGAGTTTAATTTTATATGTTTTATATTTGAATTTATGAAATAAAAATAAAAACAATGAAAAAAAAATTATACCGAACGTGCTACAAACACTTCAAATTTTCTCTGATGATCGATGATGGGTCGTTTTGGTAAATGGATGGACGGTGTTTAGCATTATCCAGGACCTATGTGCCCGCTATCCTGTGAATGTGAATACTAAATTAGTCACAAGTTCTTAGGCACTAGCCACGTGGCGTAATCCCACGCTTCACTGGAAGATACGAGCTAAAAGCTCACCGGAGAGAAACAGAGCAGATGAAGGAAGGGAGATATTTGCAGAAGACGGACGTAGACATGACTAAAACTCATGGCGGAGCGCTTCAAGCGTACTTTCTCACGCAATTCTCACACGCTTCCTTCCCTATTTGTACTATACGCTTCTCCCTCGTTCTTTTCTCCAATTTAGTCGTTCACTTATTTCCCATATTCTCAACTCTCATTCCACGACTTCTCCCTTTTTGCATGTAAGTCCCTGTAATTTCTCCTATTCAAGTTTACACAGTTTCAATAGGTTTCGTTTTTGGATAATATATCTTTGTAAGCTTATTGAATTTTCAATCGATCACCTGTTGACCCGAAATAGTTTTAAAAGTCGTCATATTTGACAAAAAATTTGAGCTATTTTAAGCAATTAAACAGGTTTTCCGACGAATCTCTATATATGTAACCTAAATATTTCACAAAGTAAATTAATTTACGCTCTTAAAGCAACTAAATGGGAATTAAAAGAACGTAAATTTATTGTTTTTATTGTCTTTCAGCTTTTGATCAATGGCGTTATGCGGAATTGGTTCAACCCCTAGTTTGGAGGGTGTAGAAAAATGCTGTTCAAGTGGGAATTTGTCTACGAGACTGATTTACAGACGTTTCAATGGGAAGTCAGCTGTGACAGTTCAAAGGAGAAGTTTTGCGGTGCAATGTTCGTCTTCGAGAAAGGTTACTTCTCCGGTTGAATCCGAAGAGAGTGTTCGGAATGCAGAATTGGTTGTTATGGAGGAAGAATCAGATTCAGGCCATGTTATAAGGTTCAAGATGTCTGATTTCAAGATTCTTGATCGTGTTAGTGTCGGGCTTGCTGGGCGGGTATGCATGAAGAATTTAAATTTGTTAGTTAATTATCATGATGAAGATTAATTAATTTTGTGTTTCAATTGAAATTGGAGTATCTTGTAGGCTGATGAGGCGGTTTTTGAAGCCATTGTGAAGGATTCTAATAGGTTAGCCTTTTTTTTTCCTCTTATTTGATAAAATGTTAGAGATATGAGCTTTAAGATAGATATTATAAAAATTGCAGCCCTTTGTATAATACAAGAGTTGTGCTTCGGAGACTTACTAGTGCTCAAGCTCAGCGTAGAGGAAGACGAGCAGTTGAGGTTTGTGGATTTCTTATTGTGGAATTTGTTTGTACTCATTTGCTGAAAGTTCAAAATTGCTTTAATCCCTCATTTGTTGGAATGTTTTTAGGTACTGAAGAAGCTGGTTCGCCGTAGGCTTATGTACCATTCTTATTCAATGCAAGTTCACGGTTATGTCTCTTCCAGTACAAGTAGTGGCCGTAGTTCATTTACCCTTGTCCATGGAGTAAGTCTTTGCCTATCTAAGATGGATTTTCTTGCGGTCACGATGAAGCTATATTTGATGCATAATCATGACAAGTCTCATTAAAAGCATTTTAGAGTGAAATGAGGCTTGATTGGATTATCACAAATATCAATAGATTTACTCTTTTGTTCAAAATGCATAGATTTCTGTGAAGTAGGAACAGAAACTGAGCATTTTTTTCTCAATTCTTTTTGTGGCAGTATCATGGTAGTTTTTCTTTAAGACATTGGCTTCAACAAGTTGATTGGCTTCCGACCTTAGAAGCTACTCTTGCTTTGGATGAGGAGTCTGTTCGGAAGGTGGGAGATGACTCAGTTGGAGGACCTGCAGTTTCTCGGCAGTTGCGGCTCATTCGAATACTGATGAGGGACCTTCTAATTGGAGTATGTTTTAAATCATGTGGTCATAGAGGCAGTACTTTTTTGCTTAGCAGTTGGTCAATTATGGTTTTTTGTGGTTTATACGCTTCAGGTGAATTACTTGCACAGCCATGGACTTGCTCATACAGAACTGAGGCTGGAGAATGTGCACATAAGCCCTGTGGATAGACATATTAAAGTAAGTACCAATTGTTCCGGAGTTCTATCTTTGGACAATTTTAATTCAGATATATGGATTTCAATATTTGAATATATTCCTTTTCTAGTTTATGGCCTACTTTTACCTTTGTAGCTTCTAAAATTGACCTTAGTAGGTAGGAATACTGGGAAATGCTGCTGACTTTTATGAGGCTGGTCCAAACACTTGTACAATGGACAACAACATGGACAGGCGACAGATGATGATTGCATTTGATATGAGGTATGTTACAAGGTTAATGACTGAGATTTAAAATTGTGTTTAACCTGCATGACAAGAACTTCATGAGTTTATTTTATTTCATACTTATTTCAAGGTGTGTTGGATTCATAATGGCAAAAATGGTGTTGCGAGAACTTATGGATCCCTTAATCTTCTCAAAGTTCAAATCATTCCTCACAAAGGTAGTATCCTCTAAACCTCCCTTTTTAATTTGAGCTTTTGAATCATGTAACTCAGAAACTAACTCATTTTTTTGGACTTGATTACATCTGTAAATCTCGCTGAAAATTGTTATGCTTTAGCATGATAAATTTAAGAAATTTCTACTTTGATTTTCAGGACATTAATTTTGATGTATTTGGGCAAGTGGATGATATGTGGGTCTCTTTTTGTGACCCTTATGCAATAATATGAAGTTTAAGGAATGACTTTCATTTCATTTCAAATTAAACCATATTTACATTTGTGTGCAAGTGCAGGGAAATGACCCTTCATGCTTGCGTGAATTTCTCGTGCAAGTTCTCAATAGGAATTCTGCTTCTGGAAATACTGGACTTCAGGTACGCATCTATCACTTGAATATCCTTTGTTGCTCCATTTCCATCTGTGTGGCAATCTTTCAACTTATTACTTTTTTTTCAGATACTCGATAGGAGTTGGGGAGCAGGTTGGAACCTTCTCTCATTATTGCTAGCAACTAAGCCTTCCAAAAGAATAAGGTAAACCATCCTTTATAATAGGGAAATTTTTTTTGTTTTAACGTGGAAACATAAAATTACAAATTTAATGCAGGTCTACAAAAACCATTTGAATTAAAAACCAACTTAGAAATAGATTTTTACCAGAGACAGATAAGTGGTTGCCAACTATTCATGTAATCCTAGTTTCATGGATAGCTAAAGAAAGAATAATTTCAGTGGTAAAAGCAATGCGAGTGCATGCCTCACAACTAATGATTGGGATATGGCAGCAATGTTTGTGTGCTTCTCTTTTTTCCTTTAAATTTATAAATAAGCATATTGTTGAGTGATAATGTCATTGATGGCAATCCTCTGTGTTCTTTTTGTAGTTGTCTCAATGCTCTAAGACACCCATTTTTATGTGGACCTAGATGGCGAGTAGTCCCATCTATAGATATGATCAGATGGGGTCTTGGGTCAACTGCGGTGAGAATTGCAGAGGAGTACATTTATCGCCAGCCTCAGGTATATATGCACTTTTTTTTCTAAATCAGGCTCTCTGTTGTCATTTCCAAATGATCTCTTCATCCACACTGAGTATCTTGTCCTTTGCCTACACTAGTTGCCTCAACCTTTGAACTAATTTGCGCTTAGAGAATCTTTTGTTAATGCTTCAATAATATTTACCTTTGAGCTTTTAGTAACTTTAATGTGGTTTTACTAAAGTCACATTGCTTATTTCCCTTCACTGCCAACCTGGTTTCCAGCAATTTATGTTTATAGAAAAGTATATATTAGTATGGTCACTTGGTATAATTCAATTGGCGGCCGACAATGTCTGCTGTATTCAGTGGTGCAAGAGGTAGTTTCAGTTAGGTTTAATGTTTGCACTTAATATAATTCAGTGCTTTCAAGAGCCCCTTTTGAAATGAGATGTTTGCACTTTAGACTGTAAATTATTTGGCAGCTACTTAGTATTTGTAGAAGGTTGATAGTGGGGATAGCAAACTGATTTTTCATGTTTTTGTGTTTTAGCGTGCTAGGCTTGCCCATTTCATAGAATTAATGGAGATGCTGAATCCTCATTCAAAGCCAAAGGTAACTGATCTTTCCAATCTTCGGAAGTTATTTGTTTATTGATTCTTCTACAATTTCCAACTAGGTGATGGATATGATTTTCATTTGGGTTGGTGTCTATTTGGTTTTCAATCAATTAGCTGGTGTCAGTGTCAATCAAAAAGAACGACACTGGCTGTATTTGATGCTCCATCTCATGTAGCAACTAAAATTGACCATCAAGCATCATTAGTAATGCTTGCCTGAACTTACCCTATTGTAATTCTTGTTTGATTGGAATGTGCAGAATTGGCTAGAACTACTGCCAGGAAAATGGCGTCTGTTGTACTGCACTGGGAGGCAAATTGGACTGACCCTTCGCCAACCTCCTGCTCGCATCCTAATTGGTGATGTGCACCTAACTATTACAAAAGCAACAAAGTCAAATACCAATCTTTTGTTCACATCTGATATAGGCTTCGCAGTCATGGTAGGACAAGATTGGCCCCATGATAAAACCGGTGTAACAGGGAAATTGCAAATAAACTCCTTATTTAAGTTAACAGCAGGAAGACGGCTATATCTCAAGGAAGAAAAAACTACACACAGTACATCCTCGAGTCAGTCCAATGCTCAAAATTCTTTACTCCAGAAATTATCCGGTACAAAGTGGAGGAAAGTGGTTCCCTTCAAGGAGATCCCGTCAAGCCTTCCAGTGGTCAAGCTCGTTTCTGGTGACATTGAAGTGACAATGAGTCTTGATCAGTCGTTAAATCAGGATGTTGATGCCGCAAGAAATGCAGTTCAAGAAGTTAGAACACAAGTTCCACCTGAAATGTTTGATTTGTCCAAGTTTGTGTGTGGGACATGCGTAGATTCCAGGTTTCTGGTCATCCGTGGGGTGAATGGATCCGCACTGTTATTTACAAGATCTTGTACGAAGGAAAAGTTGTAAATAAACAAATGGAAGAAGTGTAATTAACAGCTGAAGTAACTGCTTGTATCTTCTATAATGAACACTTCATTTATTTTGATAGTGGAAGTAAATGGTTTAACAAAACATCTTCAGCCACAGACATTAAAATAACACTGCCATCTCAAGTTATCACCGTGACGAAATATAGTCGATTGGAAGAATTATATAATCACCTAATAAATCAAGCACAGAAATTAGGATTGAAAAATTCAGATCAAGATTCTGTCAGGTCGGGAATATATAGAAATTGCAATTCTGAGTCCTAAAGACTCCAAAAGTTTCCTCCATTACATATTCAAAGGTCATAAAATCACAGCCAGCTAACTCTACATAAACCAAGGCAGTAAAACACATTGGGATTTCATTTTTCTTTTTAAACATGAATAAACAAATTGACAAGGCTACATCTGACGTGCAATATGTCTAGACTGTCACAAAATGTGCGCTAAATATAGCAGATCAAAGATTGTTGCCAACTGAGCCAATTCTGGTTCTTCACAACATTGTATCAATCAGGCTAAGATGTTTACCAGCATTGGGCATTTGCAAGTCTACTGCAATAGTGTAATGGAATTCAAGTACAACTTTCTCCCTCTTTCAACGGTTGCTTCTCAGAAAAACATATTTCCTTAAATCAGTCCTTGGCGCTGCAGATCACTGTATGTTTTCTTGTTGTAGATGTTACCCTCTTTGTCTTCGTATTCTTCTTCAAGATCTGGTCGCCACTTGATCCCACCTTGCCTTTCTTGTATCTTCTTCCAGAGATCTTTGGCTTCCTGCATAATAAAAACACTTTAAGACAAATTGAGGATAACAATTAAAAACTTTATTAATAGATATTTTTCATCACAAGTCACAACCATTGGTTGTATTCTTTTTTTACCGAAAAGAGAAAATTATCGAAATATGTCCACGGATCAACAAAGACAATAATCCTTGTCCTCAGGTGAGTCTGAAAGCTAGGTTGAGACGAGACAATATTGTGCCAATAAATCATCAACAGTGAACAATTAAGTCTGAAGAGAGAAGTACCTCAATTGATGTGATCTCATTGAAGTTCTTGGTGTTTGGAATACCAAGGCAACGCATGCCATGCTGATGGCGCCATTCCTTAAAATGCCGCTCAAAAGCCCTACGTCCCCAGTAGCTATAGTTTCCACATATCTCACACTTAAATTCCTAGATTCATAAGAGAAATCACAATCTAGTGAGCCACAAAGAACCTAAAACAAATGATAAGGATAAAGGAGCCTTTCGTTCCTAATTGTCCTGGATGTATAGCAGAAATAGCATTTAAGTCCATAAAGAATCCAAAACAAATTATTTTGTTTCTCATTATCCATGTAAAATTATTGTAGCAACCACATCATACAAAATAAATATTTAGCAATACAACGTGTATTAAATTTCTTATAGTCAGTAACCTTTTACATTCAAACTACACACATAGATGTTTCTCAGATGTTTACTTGATTTTGCTTAATGTGTATTCATGTATATTCTTCATAGAAGACATTTCTCCACTAGATTTCCCAAAATCTTGCAGGACATCTACAATTAAAGCAGAAAATACCTGTCCGAGACCATGAAGCTTGTACAGCCAATAAGGTATCGGCTTCCCATCCCAACCCATTGGCAATTTGAGGGGATTGTAAATCTGCTGCTCGTCATCATCACTTTCAGTGTCAACTTGTGTCTCATCCTGCTAAAAATATTCAAAAGCAAACCACCATTTGCTATCAGAAATCATAACGACCTAAATATAAAAGGAGAATGCAACTGCAAAAAGCATGGTAATAGACAATTCAATCCCCAACTCCCATAAATAGTACTGGGCTTGACTACTTGCTTGATAAACTAACCATAAATTTCATATGTTGCTTAGCTAACAAAATCCCACAAATTTCACATTTTAAAAGTGGGACATGCAAGCAAGAGTCTCAGATTCAGAATACCCAGAATTTTACCCCTAGATATGAATCACCTTAGTGTCCAACCCCATGCACTTTGACACATGAAGTGAACCTCTAGTGAGCAGCATTTGAGGACATGGACAAAGAGGGGAATGATATTCCAAGGTGTCCAAAAATGGTCAATTGTTACTAGCATCCCTCTAGAAAATTTGTAATGCATGTGTACTTGCATTGAGGGAACTTGAAAAGATGTAATTAAAAACTGTCAACTTACTTCCTCTCGTTCTGCTTCCATTTCCTCATAAGTCAATGCCTGTTTCTTCTCAACATTCTGTTTTGTTCGCTCAATTGTCTGCACAAGGTCAAAGAACAATTGAGCAATAATTATAGGAATATTTGTAAACATGCACACAGATAATATATAAGGCAGATTACGTTGACACCTAAAAAAAGGCGGGTGGTACTTGGCTTGCAATCTATACATTCCTTCAACCAACAAAAAAGGGACAATTACATGAGCAATATATGCTAACCTCATCAAGTAAGTCACAAATTTTTTTCATTTTAGCCTCCATGAGGGCAATGTCTTTAAAATTTTCAACTTCTTGGGGAGATGGAGCTACTCCATTCAGTTCCTTTCCACGTGAACCTTTGGCAAAATGTTTCTTGTCCAACTTTTCCAGAGGAGTGTGCTGCATCCAGAAATTAAAAAAATAAAAAAAAATGAAGGAAATAGGTCAACTCAAATATCTAATACAGAGTGTGAAGGAATTTCTTTGGACAATTGTTTATTTAAAATACAGCTGCTCTGAAAAAATTCAAACTCATTACTGGCATCATTCATATAGTAAGAAATGTAATGCTTAATTTTTAAAACCTTTAAATTAAAGAGCATTTCACCATATACTATTAACTTTCCACATCTCAAAATCACAATGCAACCTAAAATTAGTCATATTTCAAGATTCATTTACTAATGCACTTCTATTGAAAATTGCCAATTTAAATTCACGTGCCTGTAATGGCATGTTTCATCCTTTGAGAGCAATTAGTAATCTCAAGAACATTGATTAAGAAAATAGAGCATGGTTGGAAGATATGCTTGCATTTTAGATATTTTCTTTTTCTTTTCTTTTTACAGATTTGAATATTACACCAGGTAAAAGAGCCAGAACTTATTACCTTTGTAAGGAAAAGCCTCTCTGCACGTTGCTGTACAGTGCCACCACTCTTCAGTCCTAATGCAACCAATGCCTGCCAGGCAACAATGCAATAACAAATAAGTAAATTTCAACGAATAAACAAAGCAAAAACATATGGGTTGAAATTTTATGGGCCATGCATATTGAATATGAATACAATAAAAAAGAAATTGTAAACTTATATTCTTATTTAACATGCATTCAAACTGCCTAAGCACTTAGAAAATTATTTAACACCAAAGAACTACCTAAAAGCTATTGACATGTATTGGAAAACCACACGAAGAACGGATATCTTCAAACAATCAAAAGTTAATTTTCCATTCTCATATTAACTAAATTAAAGTTCCGCAAACAAACAACATCAGCAAAAACAAGCGGATAATAATTACAACAAAGAAAATAACAAAAAAATGACACACCCTTTGTATGCATTGGGAAAACATTACCATAAAGTGGCCAAAGTATACTTAACCACTATCAGTTTTGAGTCTTAAGTATGAAAAAAACAGTTTGTGCACTAAAACATCACTTTTACAGCTTACCTCCTTCAGCTTTTCAGGACCGACTTCCATTAGCTCTTCAACTGTGCTGTAATAATCAAGATCTATCACAGTATCCAGTGCAGGAACATGTCCATTTTCTTGACCATCATTTTCCCATCCCTGTACAGTGCCATTGGTCCATTGCTCTTCAAAATCAGCTGCACCCTGCCATGAATCAATCAGACATAATTAAAGACTCATGACTAGTGCCAAGAGAGCAACATACAAGATTATGCCTATAAAAAATCTTCCTTGTTAACCTCACATAAATCAATTTAACAATAGCTCGCCAATGAATGCGAAATAGAATTGACCTAAAACATCGGTGATAATAAAGGCCGTGCAAACATCAAAGTTGCAAAATTTTGAAACATAAAAAAAAAAGGAAGAATATATCATTGTAGTGGCTCTGTCCTCTGAAACCAACCTTTGAGAATATTCTATCAAGATCTTGCAGCGGCTCTGTCCGCTGAAAAAAGTATGTTAAATGCTCCAGTAACTTTTCCATATACTCCCTGTATTGCCTGCAATAAATCATAACATAAGGGTCAATTCAGGTGCAAGTAAAAGAAACACCAAATTACTAATCAAAATATCAATAAATATTTTTGCGAAATGGAAAACAGAAAAGATAAAGGTTACCTGGTCATCTTCAATTTACGAGGGATCTCATGTGGTAGTGAAAAAACATCAAGGTAAGTAGTGTATTCAATTTGTTTTCCAAATTTAGAGTTAATGTACAGATTGTACAATTCATGCAAGTCCAAGAACCGTCCATAGGCTTCCTGAAAGAGAAATCCAGCTAAATTAATGATGAGGAAGATAGCAAGGACAAGAAGAAAATCTCAGACTATAAGAAAAAGGTAAGTGGGCATCCGGTGAAAAACAAAAATTCATAACTCACTTTCCGCTCTAACGAACCAACAACCACCAAACCATGGCCAACAAAATTATGTTTCGTTGTCATTTATTAAAAAAAACACTCCTATAAAATTCTAACACAATTTTAAGCACTGAACACAGAGTTCATAACACCAAATGTAAAAAGCACTCGTTGGGTTGAGTATCCATAAAATGTCACGGATAAATCAAGCATTCAGTAATTTAAGACAAGAGTCATAGATTACCTCTCCGCTGAACTCAATTGATGGCTCTTCTTTAAGCAAGCTTTCATAATCTTCATTCGCTTCAACAACTCGTGCAGCTGGATGCCTTCTATGGTATTCACGAATCTGCATGTATTCGAACATTTCACTAAAACTTTGAGAACATAATTTAAGCAACCAAACTTCAGCAACAAGTATATCAATCTTTACAATTCTGATAATTTAACTGATTGATTACCTCTTTTAATCTATCATAAAAGGCACTAAACACATTAGTTCCTGTCGCAGTTTGGCCTCCAAGAGCTGCAATCTCATCTTTCCTAGCATTATCATTATCTTCGTAAATCTCAACCTGAAACCAAAATCGAAAAACGACGCCGTAAATCTCGAGCTAATTTCGCGCTCGAAAAGAAAATTTCCAACAAATAAGTAAATAAAATTTTAAAAAAAAAAATCTTTGTTTTCGAGACATTACAAGTTTCTCAGTTGTGGCGGTGATTGTATCCATCATGTTGCGAACTCGGTGGCTTTGAAACAAGCGGTCCTTGCTGTTAGCCGGCTCACTCTGTAGGTCCTTCACAACGAGCCGCTCGAGCCGTTCGACTTCTTCGTGAGCCGCGCGAGTCACCTCCAGCAGAGTCGACGACATTTTCGCTGTTTTTGGCTCCGCAAAATGCCGAGACAGAGGTGTTAGGGCTATTCTATTTTATTTTATCGCTAGATTAAATCGGTAATCGAGCATCGGGACTACTGTAGCCTCACTCAATTGAAACGACGTCGCATAGAAACTGATGTGGCAATTTTTCATTGGGTGAAGTGCTTGGATAACTATCTTTTGCTAAGGTGCGTTTGGGAGAGAGAGTGTTTTTGACTGGTGTAAATCGCCTTTGAACGGTTAAAAGTGCTTTTATATAAATTTCTACATCATGTATTAAAATGGACAAAAGCACTTTCTTAGATTTTTTTTTTTGTAAAAAAAATTTGTTATATATAAGCAACAGTTGAGTTCGGCAACCCTCTATTTCTGAAAAAATTTCAGCGGAGATCAAATGTGGAAGCTGAAGCAGCTGATTTCAGAAGGTGATGAAGAAAGGGAAGAAAGATTTTTGCAAGACGAATCAGATGGGTTTTGTTCTCTCTCGTATACGCAGGTACTACTTTCAACATTTCCCACAATTTTATTTTAGTTCTACGGTTTGTTTTGTTTGTTCAATTATTTACTTGTTTTATTAATTAAATTTAATTTTCTGATTCATTTTTTATGTGGGATGGATTCCTCTAAAACAGAGAATGTATGCGTTCGCTGCGTGTTTGCTAGCTGGTCTTGTTTGTATGTTCCTGGTATGTGTATTCGATCCAAGTTTTCAGTGGTTGCAGATTATTTCCTGATTTCTTTTATTAGATAGTTAAAATTGGAATATATAGTTTTGAGGGGCAGAGTTTCGGAGGTGATCAAACTAGAAAATTACCGAATTTTATGGCAAATGATTTTTAATTTTCAGTGGTTTATGGATTCATATGGGAATTTTATGAATTATCAATCAGTTGCTAAGTGGAACAAAAAATCTAACTGTTGGCAGTTCTGCTACTTCTTCTCATAACTTTCGCTTCTTTGCAGTCAATGATTGTGTTTGTCAAACCCATCAAGTTTGCAATATTATTCACCTTTGGCAACTTGTTGGCTGTTGGGAGGTATGCTGACTGGTTTACTAAATTGATTGATGAGCTTTACATGTTGTTTAATCTTCCCATCACTAATTCT
>JAXCLQ010070583.1:38043-55692 GCA_035584115.1 Cedrela odorata
TTTTCAAGTATAAGATTATAAAAATGTGAATATATAAGGCGTGGTTATCCTAAATAAATAATTAAAAATAATTAATATATATTTCGACTTAATTTTTTTATTTATTAAGTTATTTAATTTTATGGTGTTATTAGTATGACATGTTATAATATCATTGATTTCTTTAGTTTTTTCGAGATAAATCATAGAAAAAATTTCATTGACTAGGAAAAAAATTGTGAATGCACCAATCAAAATACGAAGAGTGTCCAATCAAGCTAGCTATTCAAACTCATTGTCTCTTGTAGTCCACATGAATTATATGCTAAATACAAAGAAGATTCAATTCAATCAAATTTCATGACCGTGATTTCTTTCTAATCCTATAAGTCTTTACATTGGAATTATATTCACAATAGAAGACATATTGGGTCCCTTTTTCTATATCAATATCGTTCACAATTTCACATCACTAGAAAATTCCAAATACTCACATTATGGGTAGGGTTTTGAATACCCCTTGAAAACTTGTGGAGCAACAAAGATAAAATGTTTATCTATTAAAAATACAAAATATAAAAGTTAAAATGATTAAAATAAATTTAAAATATATATTATAAAAATTTTAAAATAATTAATATAAAAATAAAAAAATTTGAATGTAAGATATATGATATATATCGTAGTCAAATTTATATTTTTCGTAAATTTATCATTTTAATATTCAATATAATTAGTTAGATTTTATATTTTTAACATTGGTGTTACAATATTATACAAGAATTATTTAATTAAAAAATAATAAATTTATTATTGAATAAAGTTGCCAAGAATGTACATAATTCATTATTAAAGTGAACATTTAATATTTAAAAAAATAAAAAAATATATTTTGATGGGATGTAGGGGCATAACAGTCCACTTTGTTCCCTTGACTTTTTAACCTCCGTCAAGCGAGGAAATTGGTGTGAGTGCTTCTACTCTATTCATTGTCCACGTGTCAAGTAGTGAGTGGAGAATTTAATTTAACAAAACCTATTGGTAACTGTAGCTGCAGGACTTGAACGAAAAGACGTTGCTTTGTTAACGAGGAATACTTTTAAAGCCTCCGTACTTTTCGGTAGAATCGATAATAACGAGTCCTTATAATTTTATTTACAACAAAGCACCTCTATTTTCTATTAATGTTTTATCTTTAAGTCTCTTTTTTGAAATTTATTTTAAAGTCCCTTTGATTTAAGGTGGTTGCTTGATTTGGACTTGGGAGTAGGTAACTATGATTAAACCCTTTGGCCATTTAAAAAATAAAATAAAATTAATTTGAAGATAGTATGGGAAAAGATTTTAAAAAATAAAATTTATGAAAAATTTTATTTTTTATTCTTGCTATAATAAATCTATGATTTGATGAATTATAAATATATATAATTGTTTGTATTTTGTACATAACTTTTAAATAATATATTTTATCTTTTATAATAATAAATATCAACATATCTAAGTTTATAATTTATTTTTGACAAGTAATTGATTTTTTTTTGTTAAATTATGTTAATATCAATTGGAATAGGTTAGGTGTCCATTTTTTTAATAATTTAATAGCGCATCATATTTCACAATCAACTTTAACCGTAACTTCATTTTTAAATCTTTATTAATCAATTATCAAAACTTATAAAAAAATGATGATAATGTGTTGTAGGAATGTTCGAGATGATGCGAACAAAATGTTTCATTATAAAAAATATTACTTTATACCAAATAAAAATAAAGCGATTTATTTATTCAACAAATAATTAAAAATATAAAAAACAAAAAGTACTCATAATATTAAGGCACCGATTTATTCTTTGAAGCTTCTATTTATGCCTTTGTTTTCTCATTTAGAATATGCAATTTGCATTGCTAACCATAAGTTAAAGTAAAGCTAAAATGTTGATAATTGGATACGATGCCATAATTTTAGTAGTAGATTGCATAATAAAATTTTAAAATGTACTTCAATAAGATTTTGCCGTTGCTTTACTAGAACAAGTGGGACCGTGGTGAAATAGAGTAATTTGGAGAAACCGTGGAGCTCACGTGATTTCCTTTTCTTTAATAATGAAAACGATTACCATTGGCGGCATGAGGCTGGTCAACAGGTTTTTAATGATTCATCCTTCGGAAAAGTGTTTTTTTGAACAGGAGAAACTATCTCCTCTTTCACGACAAAAATTAGCAAAGGGGCGCAATTAGTTTAGTGAGAAGACATAGTAATAAATTTATGGTTTATACGTGTTTCCGTTTATAACCACACTCATAAAGGAAGGATCAGGCGCAAGTGAAGACATTCATGGTATGTTAATGATGTCAAAACTAAACTGTTGGCCACAGAAAATCAGCTGGCGGGAGGACCAATTAACGCATACTATTGGCCGCGTATGTGTGTGCAATGGGATGCAAGGAATTCAATTACTTTTGTGTGGTCTTGCAAATTTCGTCACGCATAACGTCACATTATGGGGCCAACCACCCCCATGCGGCTACTTCATTTTTTGTCAACTGCCTAGTGTCAAAAGTAAAATATATCGAAAGTTCTCAATGGCTTTAAGGAAGGGCAAATTAGTCATTTTAAAAACATTAAAATCCAGCAAATTTACCAAGTTCCATAATTTATCTTATTATTTTATTGCCTTTTAAGCAAACCATAGTGGCAGAATTGTAATTCATTAATTAATGCGTGACGTGGGGAATTCACCGTTTTTCCTTTTTACCGCGGGCGCCATGCGGTGGCTCGGGGCCGAGCCTAATGCCAAAGCGAAAAATCACCACCCACCATGAGCGGCTGTCGCGTGCCGCGTAGGATGGTAGTCCGCGTGGCAACTTCTGAAATCCGGAGCTGTCACGGAACCATAGATGGTGAGATCGAGCTCGTGGTCCCCACAAACCCCGCTCACTTCCCTCTCTAGGAGAAACTCCCATGTTTCTCACTCTACATTTCCCCCCTATAAATCCAACGCTATCTCCCCCTCCCCATAGAACTATGCAAAAGAGCAGCAGCCTCTCAGACGGTGCTCTGCCCTAATAATTTCTTGCTCGCTCTAGCTCCTTATAGTTCATTTTCCTAAGAAAAGTGGTTCACTTTCCCGGAAAATAGGTTTGTTCAGCTTTTCTTCGAGTCCTTCAAAGCTCAATCTCG
Organism: Cedrela odorata; assembly: GCA_035584115.1. NCBI lineage: Eukaryota > Viridiplantae > Streptophyta > Magnoliopsida > Sapindales > Meliaceae > Cedrela > Cedrela odorata. The sequence goes on from JAXCLQ010070583.1 coordinate 41,204, forward strand.
AAGAATCCGCGCCTGATAAGGATATTTTCGTATTTCCAGAGTCGTTCAAGCTGAAATAATTTTCTATTTTCCTTTTAAATCGAATAATTTTCTCGGATATAATATTTTGATATGAAAATTGTTAGATTTGTTGGTACGAATATATAGTAGATCTGTTCAGGAGAGTTTGATTTCTAATCAAATTCAAATTTCAATCGATCTGTAACAGAAAGCAGTTCTTTTAAAGCTATATCTATTTATACAACAATATATAATTGTTATCGAAATCAAACGTCTGGTAACTAATTTTGATTGACCGGTTTATTCAAAATGTCGGCGACTTCGAGCTCTCTCGTTCAACTACGAGCGAACTCGTGTGCGCTTCCTTCGCTGAACAAAGCGTCCGTTATTCCTCAATCGAACATTTTTAATTCCCTATCTCGCGGGAAAGCCAGGGCCGCACGATGCGCGGTGATGAAAAAATCGACGGTTGTGGAGAAGAAATTATTCGGAAACCGTTTGCGGCCGGCTGGATCGGAGCGGGTGCAATTATGGCAATCGGACGGTCCTGGAAAGTCTCCAAAGCTTCGAGTCGTGGTCCGTTCTGCACTATCCGGAGTCCCGGAGAAACCGCTCGGACTCTACAATCCGGCGTTTGATAAGGATTCGTGTGGTGTCGGGTTTGTCGCGGAATTGTCCTGTGAAAGTAGCCGCAAAACGGTGCGTATGGAATATATAAGATATAACTACATGCATATGTTTGGCCTTTGGGTCTATTAAAAAAAATGTGTTTTTCTAACGTGTATAGATAACGGATGCGTTGGAAATGTTGGTACGGATGGCGCACAGGGGAGCTTGCGGATGTGAAGCCAATACTGGTGATGGAGCTGGAATTCTCGTTTCACTTCCTCATGATTTCTTTAAGGAGGTACGATAATTTAATTTGTATTTTATATTATCTTTCTGATTTTGTTAATAATTTATGTAACGAAAAAAATGGAACTATGCGTTGATATTTAATTTCTTTTAACGGATTATTGTTAATTCTGTTTATGTATATTTTATTCATTTTGTAATTAGATATTTTACAGATATATAAATACTTAACCGAAAACTGATTTTACTTCTCTTTGTTTTTTTTTTTTTTGGTTATTTTGTTTGGTGGGATTTGTAAATAAGTCTTGAGCTCCGTAATTTAATTTTCTGTATTGAAGAGTGAGTTCGAGAGAGGTGGGTTTTTTGGTGAATTATGAGCTAGATATGTTTGGCTTTTGACAGTCGTACAATTAATTACCGTGGCAGATTGTTACATGTTTTTAAATCTTGATAATGACTGTTGTTGAATTGCATCTCAGGTTGCCAAAGATGGTGGGTTTGAGCTTCCCTCACCAGGTGCTTATGCTGTTGGCATGTTCTTTTTGCCCCAATCTGCGAGCCGAAGGGAAGAAAGCAAAAATGTATTTACCAAGGTAATTTCAGAACAGAGATTGTTTCTTCATGTATTCATTCGAGCAGAACATGTGTTGGGAATGAGTTGTTAATGCTTTCCTGGTTTTGTTTTAAAGCCACTTATGATTTCATCAGCTTTTAATTATTTAATGGATCTACGTGAATAAATCTCACTCTCTTTTACTCGTTCATGCGTCCATCTTTTGAAGCTGATGCAAAGAAAATGTTAGGCACTTATAATTTCCTCCTTTCTCTAATCTGACTGAGTGGCTCTCTTCTTTGTTCTCTATTTACTGGCTAGACCCGTCGCCTAGAGTGGCTACTTAAACTTATAAGCTCTTTTCATGTGATTATTTCGACTTTTCTTTTTTAAGGGGTCTGGATACGTTTTGATATTTTAATAATTGTTTATGAAGGTTGCTGAGTCTCTCGGGCATACAGTTCTTGGCTGGCGATCTGTACCAACTGATAATTCAGGACTGGGCAATGCTGCTTTGCAGACAGAACCTGTGGTGGAGCAAGTGTTCCTCACACCGTCTCCTAGGTCAAAAGTTGATTTTGAGAAACAGGTACTTTTTTGCTATATTGACAAGGATTTTAGACATATATTGAATTTTTTCTTTTTTCTTTGAAATAATCTAACAATATTTGTGCAACTGTTTGAAATCCCTTGAAAAATAAGGAGTGAAACAATCAGCCAATCAATTTTTTTGATCTCACAGACAGGCAAATCAAATTAATTTGCTTTAAATGTGGTTTTCATTCATTTCATTTAATTAATTTATGGAGTTTATCATTTACTCAAGGACACTAGTTTTATAATAATATTATATGATGCAATTGTTAAATTACATTATTTTGTTCAAACTGCTAAAGCTTATATACGCTGGTTTACAGATGTACATACTAAGGAGGGTTTCAATGGTTGCTATTAGAGCTGCACTAAACCTTGATTATGGTGGTGCTAAGGACTTCTATATATGTTCACTTTCCTCACGGTGTGTTATGCACAAAGCTATGTTGTTTGTATATTCGATAATGTTAATCTGGGCAGGTTTCTAATGAATGAGAAGATTTTTAATACCGTTATTTGGTTATGCAGGACCATTGTTTACAAAGGTCAGTTAAAGCCTATTCAGGTGAAGGATTACTATTATGCAGATCTTGGCAATGAAAGGTTTACGAGCTACATGGCCATGGTAAATATATAATCCATTCACTTTCATTCTTTGTCCACTAACTCCACCTTTAACAAACAGCATGGAACCAACAGTAACTGAAGAGATGCAAGGTTGAGGAATGACTTCTGAGGCATTGAAGTTTGAATGATCTCTTAAGTTCTTCCACTCCCTTGATTACTATTTGAATTTGGATGCTGGAATGGATGCCTTTGGGTGAGTTGGTAAGAAACCTCATTGTCAAGTAAATCATGTTTGCAGAAACTTGCTGCAGTGCTCTTTTGGTCAGTTGTTTTGAAGTTGAAACTTCCAATTTATTGGTGGAAAGGAAATTGTGTTTGGCCAATTTAGCTTAGGGTTTCCATGAATTTGGTATTGGCTCTGTAGCTTGAAGTTTATCGAAGTGTCCTGAACACAATTTCATATCTGCAGTTTCAGACCAGATTCCCAGATTTGAATAGAGTGGATTGAATTGTATATAACAATCTTCCTTTTTTTTTTTTTATTGTTGATGCAGATACACTCACGATTTTCTACAAATACGTTTCCTAGCTGGGATCGTGCTCAACCTATGCGTGTCTTAGGCCATAATGGTGAAATTAATACGCTACGAGGCAACTTTAACTGGTAATGAAGAATCTAGTAGATTGTCTTGGTGAATAAGCCATTAACCATCACAGGTTACATAATTTTACACTGAAAGGTTGAAGATAAAGAGCATAGTTAAAGTATACCTATTTTTTAAAACCCAATTTGGAGGAATTAAATGATGTTTGCTGACTACTCTCTTGTGCTATGCAGGATGAAGGCACGCGAGGGTCTGCTAAAGTGCAAAGAACTTGGTCTGTCCAAGAATGATTTGAAGAAGCTTTTGCCAATTGTGGATTCTAGTTCATCTGATTCAGGTAAAATTTAACTTGACAATTGGCTTATGTTTATTCATATTCAAATACTTGGAATAATGAACTGCAGGGGTACTGAATGTTTGCTTACTCGTATCATTTCATGAGAAGTTGTGGAGATGTGAATAAGTAAGCTGTTGTTCTTGTTTTAAATGCCATGTATCTGATATTTTTATCCCCTCTTTTAGGAGCTTTTGATGGTGTCCTTGAACTTCTTGTTCGAGCTGGTAGAAGTCTCCCTGAAGCTGTTATGATGATGATCCCTGAAGCATGGCAAAATGATAAGAACATGGATCCTGAGCGGAAGGCATTATATGAATACTTCTCAGCTCTTATGGAGCCATGGGATGGGCCCGCTCTTATATCATGTAAATTTTGTTTTCTTGTTAATTACTTTCTTTGGAATTTTTTTTTTTTTTTTTTTTATCTTTACTCATGAAAAGTTCATTTGCAGTTACTGATGGCCGTTATCTGGGAGCTACCTTGGATCGCAATGGACTGCGTCCAGGTCGGTTTTACATCACACGCAATGGACGGGTTATCATGGCTAGCGAAGTTGGTGTGGTGGACATTCCTCCTGAAGATGTGCTCAGGAAAGGAAGACTTAACCCTGGTATGATGCTTTTGGTAGATTTTGAGAAGCATGTTGTTGTGGATGATGAAGCCTTGAAGCAGCAATATTCACTGGCAAGGCCTTATGGGGAGTGGCTGAGGAGGCAAAAGATTGAACTCAAGGATATAGTTGGATCTATTCAAGAATCAGAAAGGGTTGTTCCAAGCATAGCTGGGGTTCTACCAGTAAGTCTTGCTTTGCTTTGATGCATTTTCTCTCTTTTTCCTCCTTCACGGCTAATGCTCATAATGGTTTTAAATCCTGTGTAACCATAGGCATCTAGTGATGATGACAACATGGAGAACATGGGCATTCATGGGTTACTGTCTCCATTAAAAGCTTTTGGGTAGGTTAATTTTCTGTCTTGCAATTTGTATAAGTTTTCTTTTAACCTGATGCTTTGATGGATCTTAGAAAATATTTAAATTTATTTGTCCCTGTGCAGTTACACTGTTGAAGCTTTGGAAATGTTGCTGCTTCCCATGGCAAAGGATGGCACTGAGGCTCTTGGTTCAATGGGCAATGATGCACCTTTGGCAGTTATGTCAGGCAGAGAAAAACTCACTTTTGAGTACTTCAAGCAAATGTTTGCTCAAGTAACAAATCCCCCAATTGATCCTATCCGAGAAAAGATAGTTACTTCCATGGAATGCATGATTGGTCCAGAAGGTGATCTGACAGAAACAACTGAAGAACAATGTCATCGCCTCTCTCTGAAAGCCCCTCTACTGTCTATTGAAGAGATGGAAGCAATTAAAAAGATGAATTATAGAGGTTGGCGAAGTAAAGTTATTGACATAACTTATTCAAGGAACCGTGGGAGGAAGGGGTTGGAGGAAACCTTGGATAGGATTTGTGCTGAAGCACGGGACGCAATCAAGGAGGGTTATAAATTATTAGTGCTTTCAGACAGAGGTATCACGTTGGCTCTATTATGAGTGAATTTGCATTCTCATAATCTATAGTTAAAAATTAAATTGTTTATTCAAATTCTTTTCATGGATTGCTTTCATTCAAGATTTTTTTTTTTTTGGGAATCTGTAGCTTTCTCTTCAAAGCTTGTTGCTGTGAGCTCCCTCTTGGCCGTAGGTGCTGTCCATCACCACCTGGTCAAAAATCTCGAGCGCACTCAGATAGGGTTGATAGTTGAATCAGCTGAACCAAGAGAAGTACACCATTTCTGTACGCTGGTTGGATTTGGTGCTGATGCAATATGCCCATACTTGTCAATAGAGGCAATTTGGAGATTACAAGTTGACGGAAAAATCCCACCCAAATCTAGTGGGGAGTTTCGTTCGAAGGATGAGCTGGTCAAGAAGTACTTTAAGGCAAGCAACTATGGAATGATGAAAGTTCTTGCCAAAATGGGGATTTCCACTTTGGCATCGTACAAGGGTGCTCAGATTTTTGAAGCTTTGGGCCTTTCATCAGAGGTGATAGAGAAGTGCTTTGCAGGAACTCCAAGCAGAGTAGAGGGAGCAACGTTTGAGGTGCTTGCCAGTGATGCTCTTCACTTGCATGAGTTGGCATTTCCTGCTCGGGTTCTCCCTCCTGGAAGTGCAGAAGCAGTAGCACTGCCAAATCCTGGGGACTATCATTGGAGGAAAGGTGGTGAGATTCACTTGAATGATCCTCTTGCTATAGCAAAGTTGCAAGAAGCTGCCAGGAGTAACAGTGTGGCTGCTTATAAGGAATATTCCAAGCGTATTCAGGAATTGAACAAATCCTGCAATTTACGTGGGCTGTTAAAATTTAAGGAGGCAGAGGTGAAAGTTCCATTGGAGGAAGTGGAACCAGTCAGTGAAATTGTGAAACGGTTCTGCACAGGGGCCATGAGTTATGGATCAATATCATTGGAGGCACACTCAACTTTGGCTATGGCTATGAATAAAATTGGTGGGAAATCAAACACAGGTATGTTTTTGGTCCACCAGTCTTGCTGTTACTTGTTTTCAAGGTAATATAGTGTAAATGTCTCTAAGAAGTTTGGTAACACTTTAATCAAAGCCAACTTCCTGGTTTGGTGAAAATATTTTATCATTATTTATAATACAAACTAATAGCTTTCCTGAATTTAAAAAGATATTGATCTTTTACGGGAACTTTTTACAATTAATGTGGGTAATTTTTTTGAGTTGTGGTTTCAAACATTTTCTGAGAAGACTTTTTTGGGTCATGAATCTGTTGTCTGGGATTTCTCTCTCTCTCTCTCTCTCTCTCTCTCTCTCTCTCTCGCTCACTTTAACTATGTCCTTAGAGCTGATCAACTTTATGTTATATGATGAAATATTATAACCTTTCGCTCTTTAAATTTTTTTAGGTGAGGGAGGTGAGCAGCCATCTCGTTTGGAGCCTCTTCTTGATGGTTCAAGGAATCCAAAGAGGAGTGCCATTAAGCAGGTTGCAAGTGGTAGATTTGGCGTGTCAAGTTATTACCTGACAAATGCTGATGAATTACAGATAAAAATGGCTCAGGTATATATATTGAATGATACAAACTTTTGATGATTAAGAGACCATAGGTTTTACTGTTGCTGTTGATGACATCCTTTGCTATTTAGCCCCTGTATTCCTTTTGGAATAGAGGTTCTCTTGTTTATGAGTTTATGTTCATGGCAGATGATGCTGTATCTGCAAAAGCACCTAAGCACCTCTGGGTGCTTTTGCATCTTTAACTGATACCTACATTTGGATTTGGTGAGGTTAAATATTAACTGCGTTCTTTTCTTCTCCTTGAATGAAATTTGTTTTAACTGCCCTGCCTTGTTAAACAGGGGGCCAAACCCGGTGAAGGAGGTGAACTTCCTGGCCACAAGGTTATAGGAGACATTGCAGTTACCAGAAATTCTACAGCTGGGGTCGGGCTGATCAGTCCACCACCCCATCATGATATATATTCAATTGAAGACCTTGCCCAATTGATTCATGATCTTAAGGTACATGCATATGCTGCTACATATATTTATCCGGTAGTTATATGGTTGTATGTCATGCATATGCTGCTACATTTCTTTCTTGCTGTTCAAGTTGAAATGCAAGCCTTGTTAATTACACAGTTTTAATTTAGATGTCCAACTCTTCCCATTTAGTTGTTCTATCCACCTGACACTCTTTGTTCTGCAGAATGCCAATCCAGGGGCTCGAATAAGCGTGAAGCTAGTATCTGAAGCTGGTGTGGGAGTGATTGCCAGTGGAGTTGTGAAAGGGCATGCTGACCATGTCTTGATCTCCGGTCATGATGGAGGTACAGGCGCTTCTCGATGGACAGGAATAAAAAATGCTGGCCTCCCATGGGAACTTGGTTTGGCTGAAACACACCAAACTCTGGTTGCTAATAATCTTCGGGGCCGAACAGTTCTTCAGACGGATGGTCAACTGAAAACTGGGAGAGATGTGGCCATTGCTGCACTTCTAGGTGCAGAAGAGTTTGGCTTCAGTACTGCCCCTCTTATAACACTTGGCTGCATCATGATGCGGAAGTGTCACAAGAACACCTGCCCTGTTGGCATTGCGACCCAAGATCCAGTTCTTCGTGAAAAGTTTGCTGGAGAACCTGAGCATGTTATTAATTTTTTCTTTATGCTAGCGGAGGAGGTGAGGGAGATTATGTCTCAGCTTGGATTCCGGACATTGAATGAGATGGTTGGCCGTTCTGATATGCTTGAAGTTGACAAGGAAGTCACCAAGACCAATGAGAAGCTGGAGAATATTGATCTCTCCCTGTTACTTAGACCTGCTGCTGACATACGACCTGAAGCTGCCCAGTATTGTGTCCAAAAACAGGATCACGGCTTGGACATGGCTTTGGACCGAAAGCTTATTGCAGTGGCCAAAGCTGCTTTAGAGAAAGGTCTTCCCGTGTACGTTGAAACACCAATTTGCAACGTGAACCGTGCTGTTGGGACAATGCTTAGCCATGAAGTGACGAAGCGTTACCACTTGGCAGGGCTTCCTGCAGATACCATCCACATCAAACTTACTGGAAGTGCAGGACAGAGCATTGGCGCTTTCCTTTGCCCTGGCATCTTGTTGGAACTTGAAGGGGACAGCAATGACTATGTTGGTAAGGGATTATCTGGTGGCAAGATTGTAGTGTATCCTCCAAAGGGAAGTCTTTTTGATCCAAAGGAAAACATTGTCATTGGCAATGTGGCTCTGTATGGGGCCACAAACGGGGAGGCATATTTCAATGGCATGGCAGCAGAAAGATTTTGTGTCCGTAACTCGGGGGCAATTGCTGTTGTAGAAGGAGTTGGTGATCATGGATGTGAATACATGACAGGAGGGACAGTTGTTGTGCTTGGAAAAACAGGAAGGAATTTTGCTGCTGGTATGAGTGGTGGTATCGCTTATGTTCTTGATGTGGATGGCAAATTTCGATCTCGATGCAATTCTGAGCTGGTAGATCTTGATAAGGTTGAAGAAGAAGAGGATATTATGACTTTGAGAATGATGATACAGCAACATCAGCGTCATACAAACAGCCAGTTGGCCAAAGAAGTACTGGCTGACTTTGAGAATCTTTTGGCTAAATTTATAAAGGTCTTCCCTAGGGATTACAAACGTGTCCTTGCAAACATGAAAGCAGCAGAAACTTCAAAACCGGAAATGGATCAGGCTTCTGAAGAAGCTGACGAGGCAGATGAGGCAAAATTAATGGAGAAAGATGCTTTTGAGGAGCTCAAGAAGATGGCAGCTGCGTCTTTGAATGGAAATTCCAGTCAGGTTTGTCTTATTCATCATCTTTCCCCTTGCTCGGAATGTGTGGATTTAGACCTTACATTATATGCTTCTCTCCTTTTTTATTATCTTGGAATGGTCGTGCTTGGTAGGAATTACTCTTGTACGTACATTTCAGCTCCTTTCATCCTCTTCTTTCTCTTTCTGGTGGTTAGGGTGAATTTTTTTCGTATTTTTCTGAAAGTAAAGGAAATAGATAGATTTTTTTACTAGCAAATTTTGATGGAAGAACCTCTATCCTCTTAATTGTTGTGTAATTGTTAAGATACGATTGGTATTAAACCTTGTGAGAGCCAGTGTCTTTGTTTCTATGACAAGATTCAGAATTAAATAAGACACATTTTATGTTGTCAAAAGTGGCCTTTTCAAGTTTGATAGCTTGGCGCATTGATGCATTTCTTCTAAATTGCCTACCATTGGTTTGTCTAGTTCATACGTTTGTCTAACATGAATGTTGAAATTCACAGAAGGTAGAAGAAGCTGAACCATCCAAGAGGCCTAGTCGGGTCGTTGATGCTGTTAAACATCGAGGTTTTATTGCTTACGAGCGTGAGGGTGTTCAATACAGGGATCCTAATGTTCGGATGAATGATTGGGAGGAAGTTATGGAGGAATCAAAACCTGGCCCACTTTTAAAGACTCAGTCAGCCCGTTGTATGGATTGTGGTACTCCTTTCTGCCATCAGGTATGTGTTACAATATTATTTCTCTTAATTCAAACTTTCATCTCTACTGATTCTATGAAAACATATTGCAGGAGAACTCTGGTTGTCCCCTTGGAAACAAAATACCGGAATTCAATGAGTTAGTGTATCAAAATAGGTGGCGTGAAGCACTTGATCGGCTTCTCGAGACAAATAACTTCCCAGAGTTCACTGGCCGCGTCTGTCCTGCTCCTTGTGAAGGTTCTTGTGTACTAGGTATTATTGAGAATCCTGTTTCTATCAAGAATATTGAATGTGCCATCATAGACAAGGCCTTTGAGGAGGGTTGGATGGTGCCACGGCCGCCTCCAAGGAGGACTGGGTATGTCTTCTTCCCCCATGTATATCAAAGACATTTTCTTTATTGTAACATTGCAGCTAGTGCTTTTATTGAACTATGCAATTAATATCTCATTTTCGTTAAACATAATTACTTCAGTTTCATAGTTTATTCGTTCACTGAGCAAGTGTCCTTTATAATCACAGGAAAAGAGTTGCTATTGTGGGAAGTGGACCGGCTGGGTTGGCTGCTGCTGATCAGTTGAATAGAATGGGTCATTTGGTGACTGTCTATGAGCGTTCAGATCGCATCGGAGGGCTTATGATGTATGGTGTTCCCAACATGAAAGCTGACAAAGTGGATGTAGTACAAAGGAGGGTTAACCTTATGGCTGAGGAAGGCATCAATTTTGTGGTCAGTGCTAATGTTGGAATTGATCCTTTGTACTCTCTTGATCGGCTCCGGGAGGAGAATGATGCAATTGTTTTGGCAGTAGGATCCACGAAACCTAGGTAACTGCCTGTTGGTTATGGTAATCTGTATCATTAGAACATAATTGCAACCAAATAATTGAGTGAATATCTGAACTTGGTTGTTTTTGTGCAGAGATCTTCCTGTACCAGGAAGGGAGTTACCAGGCGTCCATTTTGCCATGGAGTTCCTTCATGCGAACACTAAAAGTTTGCTTGATAGCAAACTTGAGGATGGTAACTACATTTCTGCCAAGGGCAAGAAAGTAGTTGTCATTGGCGGAGGAGACACCGGCACTGACTGCATAGGGACATCTATTAGGCATGGTTGTACTAGCATCGTAAATCTAGAGCTTCTCCCTCAGCCACCACAAACTAGAGCCCCAGGCAACCCTTGGCCACAGGTACGATTTATTTCAATGCGGTCTGTTAGCTCACATTTACCAAGTATGCTGACAATTTATGATTTTTATTGGAGGTAAAGTTGAAAAATTCAATTTGTTACACTTGGGTTAGATGTCTTTTATAATTATTCCCTTCTCTTTTGGGTTCTGCAGTGGCCTAGAATATTCCGGGTAGACTACGGTCACCAGGAAGCAGCTACCAAGTTCGGCAAAGATCCAAGGTCTTATGAGGTATTGACAAAACGGTTTTTGGGAGATGAAAATGGGGTTGTGAAGGGACTCGAGTTAGTACGTGTCCATTGGGAGAAGGATGCTAGCGGGAAGTTTCAGCTCAAGGAAGCTGAAGGCTCAGAAGAAATAATTGAGGCTGACCTAGTCCTATTGGCCATGGGGTTCCTTGGTCCCGAGCCTGTAAGTATTCTAAATTTCTTCAACTATTTTCTGCTTTATGAAACCAATCAGAGAAAACAAAAAAAGTTTAAAAAAAACAAACTGGCTTGTCTTTTCAAGAGTTTAAATACAAGTTGAAAGTTGAGGGACTGTCTCTCATGTTCTTTGATGATATTTCCAGACGGTGGCAGAGAAGTTGGGAGTGGAGTGCGACAATCGATCAAACTACAAGGCAGATTATGGTCGCTTTGCAACCAGTGTGGATGGTGTCTTTGCAGCTGGGGATTGCCGGCGTGGCCAATCGCTTGTGGTCTGGGCAATATCAGAGGGCCGCCAAGCTGCTGCACAGGTAGACAAATATCTCAGCGCTGCCAGTGACAACCAGGAGGATTTTGTTATGATACAGCAAGACTTTAGCAAGAGGCAACAAGACTTGAACAAGAGACACCAAGACAGCAGCAAACACACAGTTATGACATAGGTGACCTTGTTTCTTTCCTTTCTCACAGTACTTTAAAAAAGAAATGGAAATGATATAGAGTATAGAAAATTCTGTGGATGATTGCCAGATAAATGAGTTATATACATCGAATAACTTGCAAAGCTGGGTGAGATCAACTCTGGCTATGGAGAAGGTTGCATGGAAAGTGATGGGGCTATGCAATATGTAGTTTTTTAGCCTTTTTTTAGGATATACTGTGTTCTTTCTCTTCATCATGTTTATAGTTTTCTGAGGCTTTTGCTTTCGTTAGCTATTTGTTTTGGTTTTTCATGAAAGAACATGGTACAGTTTTCTTTCTTATTGGTTGGGAAAGGAAAAATAATTTGGTTATATTTATGAGTATTTCTCTTATATTTCAAGGTTGCCAAACATGTCTTACATCTATCTATTTATCCACTGATTAGCAGAGTATTTCATACAGAACTCAAACAATTATGTTTTCTTCAAATTCTTCTTTATTTCAGCCTGGTTGTACTTCATCAAAGACAGATGATATCAAATTAACGATGACAAAGATGGCAGAGGGAATAATATTTAGTCCTTTTATCCCTCCCTTGCAGTTCCTTTACACGTCCTACATATAAGTTTACAATCAACAAACTTTATCGGACTGGAAATGTTTGATTTATGCTAATTCGTTGAATCCAAATGCATAAGAACAAAAAGCAATGCGATTATGCTAATTCGTTGAATCCAAACCGCATAAGAACAAAAAGCAAAGAATATGAGGAAACAAAAAAAAAGCGGCACAATCTAAGGATTTGAATGGTTTTCGCTCATTGCATAATTAGATGTTGCATGTACTTCCAGAATCTAAACTACTGTGCTAAAAATAACTTTCCAACTGCAGTAGGCGTTTCTCTTGAACCACAAAGTTAAGCACAGATTGGACGACTTGAAAAGCTCTTAAACTATGGCTTCATTTTCTCTTTAACTAGGCATATGTAGACTATTCTAAAGCTTTGGCAGCAGAATTTTTCCACCAATATGAAAATTATAAACACTGAGTTCTGACAATGTTAAAGGGATGTTGGTCTTACCAGAACTGCCTCTATCTCCCTGTTGGTGACGGGTGTACGTTTTGGCTGAAGAGAAGCTTTTCCTCCTACACCAGTGTTTGCGGGTGCTGCTGGGATGTCTGACCTTGACCTTGAAAAGAGACTTTGATTAACATTCCCAGTTGTTGATGTAGGTTGGGCGTCGTAAGCATAACCTATTATAGACAATCATGATTCTTTAAGATGATTATCAATGTGAGACACGATCCATCTAGAACAAAGAAATATAAAACAACAAACGTATAGAGTTCAACATCGTATAAACTTTACCCCTGATACACAATTTTCCATTCCATTCTATTTATATGCTGCCCCCACCCAAGTAGTTTGGCTCAGAATTTTCAGAATGGATGGAAAATGGATTTCAAGATTTTATATATCATAATTTTCAGTACAATGCAGATATTGCTCTTTCTCTTACTGTTTCCTCACCGTGATATGACATAAATAGAACAAATCCAAACCAACAGTCTACTTTAAAATGAACAAAACTCAATTTCAAGAAATCATATCTTCTAAAGGCATCAACCGAGGAAGCAAAAGTTGTTTGGAAATAACTATTTAAAAAAAAGATAATTTTTTTTTATATTTCTGGAATAACAGTAAATAAAGAATCCCCTCTTATCTATAAATTACTTGATTTCCATAGCCTCATTTTGCCGCCTCTTGCAATGATGCTTGTCTTTTGTTAGTATACTGTGAGAATCTTTTGTTAGAAGAGTGTTATCAACACTAAAAAGATTCACAAACATAGAAGGTATGCTAAATCCATCATCTTTAACTCAGTCATTTTCTTCAATTCAAAAAGCTCAAAACAATCTTGAACATCATTCAATCAATTTCAACATGAAGTCCAGAATATCTTTATTGTCAAATCTTGGGAAATACCCCAGAAATTATGTCAACCAAACGACACAATCAAGCAGCCAAAGTCATAACTTTATCAATACATAGAGCATAAAAACCCAGTAAGAAGCATGTAACAGAGAAACAAGTTGTCAAGGAAATCATGCTCAATTTCTATACTATTGGATAACAAATAAAGATGAAAAGCAGCAGATAAAGAGAGAAATATACGTGACGCTGGTGCCGATGATTTAGGGTGCCTTTGCGGAAATTTAATTCGGGGAATTCTCCTCATCGTTTTCTTCTCACTTCTCCTTTCGCTCTCTGCTGTCTGTGGTCTAGATTTTATCAGCAATGGGATATTAACGTATAGGTCCCTAATATTTAAATAAAACAACTAATAAGGATATACGTTGTTAATTATAACGAATAGGTCTCTTGAATGAAAGCTTAAGCGGTTACGTTTAATATTAGGGACCTATTCGTTAAACATGACTAAATATATCCATATTTATTTTATTTCCAAAAGTTAGGGATTTATCCGTTGTTTTCCTACAGCAATTTGTACAAACTAATAACTATGCCCCGAAAAAAAACAGAATTCTACCAACTATCCCTACCTCTTTAATCTTTGCAATTCTATCCCAATTTGATAACGAGAAATACCAAAATAACACATAATACATACATAGGTGACCAAACATTTTGGAAGCCAAACCCTAATTTCAAGAATTTTGACCTTGTTGACATAATTAAAATTTGTTGGATGTGGTCAAAAGTTGTCATTATTATTTCTCTATACAATTGAGAATTCTCATTTTATATTGATCAAAAAGTATAAACTTCTTTTAGATGTCAATTACATTCTTTTAGAAATTATATTTTTAAGCTTAAATTAAAAAAAATAAGATAAATTATGAAGACTTTTAAAGCATGTAGTATTTACTAAGTAATTTAATTAATAAAATTAGAAG
>JAXCLQ010070583.1:55792-69816 GCA_035584115.1 Cedrela odorata
AAAAAAAATAAGATAAATTATGAAGACTTTTAAAGCATGTAGTATTTACTAAGTAATTTAATTAATAAAATTAGAAGTCATAATTAAAATTTGTTGGACTAGGTCCAACAAATATTAATTATGTCAACTAGGTCAAAAATTCTTGAAATTAGGGTATGCTTTCCAATTATTCGATAGAATAAAGTGATAATTTTTTTTTTTAAAAAAAATTATTTCTAATAAATAAATATCATTGATTTTATTTATGACTTATTAATTATTTATCATCTAATTTTGTCTCACTTTTATTAATTGAATTGAATGATCTAACTACATTACCATTTTTAATTGTATAATAAGGTGATAAAATTAATATATGATTAGTCTCTACTGCCTAACTACCGTTAACATTGACATATTTAAGTGGAAACACCTTGGAAAATTAAGACTAACAGTTGATGTCAACACAATTATGATAAGTGAAGAAGTCATAATGACTTCTTCAATTCACAATATGACCGCAAAGTGGGGTGCCTTTATTGCATAATTGTGAGCAGCTTTCATATGAATTTAATGGTCACGCAACTTAAGACTTCATATTATAAACTCTAATGTCATATTAACGTTGTACTTTAATATATTAATTCATATGTAGTTAGTCTGGCAATAAATCAGAACCAACATTCTCTCCAAAATGAACCTTCTCAAACTCATCTTCTTCTCTTTC
This sequence comes from Cedrela odorata, assembly GCA_035584115.1. Lineage (NCBI taxonomy): Eukaryota > Viridiplantae > Streptophyta > Magnoliopsida > Sapindales > Meliaceae > Cedrela > Cedrela odorata. The sequence goes on from JAXCLQ010070583.1 coordinate 56,499, forward strand.
TTCTTCTCCATCGCAACAAGCATAGAAATCTGTAGAACCGCTGTCTGTCGCCTCAACGAGCCCTGGATTCGTTTCCCCTTTCGGATTCCAACCCGGAAGCTGAAATCATGTGGCTTTCCAGGTTTTGATGTATCCTGTGACAGTTCAAATCAAACAGAACTTCAACTTCCTTCAGGAATATTTTCTCTCCAGGCTGTGAGCTACGAAACGCAGGAAATCTGGATCAATGATAAAAACAACTGCCTGCCGCAACTTATTCTGTCGCTAAATCTCTCAGGCTCTCCCTTCAGAGCTGTTTACAATCAGCAATTCACGTTCTTCAACTGCTCTTTGGATTACTTAAAGTATCGTTTGAACCCGATAGCTTGTCTGAGTGGTGCAAACTACACGGTTTTCGCTACGTCGTCGTCGAGAGTTGTCAGCTCTCTCTCATCGTCGTGTAGGTTAGTTGCGACTGTTGATGTTCCAGTTGAGTGGCCGTTTTACGAGCAGATTATGTCGTCGGACCTGAGTGATAATCTGAGGCTGACTTGGGACAAGCCCCAGTGCGGAAAGTGTGAAAGAAGAGGCGGACGGTGTGGATTAAAGAACAATTCTAGCCTCGAAATTGGCTGCTCGTATGCATCTCATCGAGGTAATTTAATTAATTTATTAACTTTCTTAATACATTAATTATCTCTATTATGTCTTTCCTTTGTTGTTATTGCAAATTTGGTTCATAACTTTCTTAAATCAAATCAAACTCTATTCTAGTTTCTTGGTTATGTTGATAAGAGAATAGGAAGATCAAGTTATGAAACCAACCATTTTGTTCTATTGGTATTGTACTTAATGTTTGAATGGGACAAGTTGGATTTAAAAATTGATAATTGTGAGTTATTGTCAATCCCATATGAGAATGTACAAGTTCTGACCAAGTAAAGGAATAATAAATACTAGATTTAATATAGATTAACAAATTCATTGCACATTGATTATCAATACCGTTATTGATAATATTATTAAAACTTAATTGTGCTATCATAAATTTAGAAAGAGTGGGCAAATCCTTTGATTTAATTGCTTGTATTATACCTACTTATTATAATTTATAATTGACTTTGAGTAAGCCTTGTGGGTTTTTAGTGGCTTATGTTTTATTATTTTTTATGGGTAGTGATTGGCAATTACAGAAGATAAGAGTTGACTATTTATTATATTAAATATTCCAAATATGAAATATGGACCAACATATTAAGAAACAACTTTGTATTTTCGGATCATCATTTAAGTGGGTTTCATACTTTCCAAACTGCAATCATGGCTTTCGGTTAAGTTGACTTTTTGTCACAAAAAAAAAAAAAAAAAATCACTAGATGGAACGTCTTGATTTGATCTGGTCAATGGCTTGAATTGAAATAGTGGATACTGAGAAATGATTTCGTGCATCCAAACTATCGGTTGCTGAACATTTAATCCATTAATTCTCAGGAATTCCAAAAGGTGCACGCTATGCAGTAATGGTGGGAGCGGGAGTTCCAACAGTTTTATGCCTTCTCGGCCTGCTAGGCGTCGTTTGTACCAGGCTCAAATACAATGCCGCCCGCAGACGCCACAATACTCTTCCAGAATTCAACGCCACAGTTGCTCCACAACCAACAATGGTCGCAGGCCTCGACGCGCCGACAATCGAGTCTTACCCGAAAATAGTTCTTGGTGAGAGCAGGCGACTGCCGAAGCCGGATGACAACACTTGCCCTATTTGCTTATGTGAATACAAGCCCAAGGAGACGTTAAAGACAATTCCTGAATGCATGCATTGTTTCCATGCTGAATGTATCGACGAATGGCTTACACTGAATGCTAGCTGCCCAATTTGCAGGAATTCTCCTGGGAGATTATCACCAGTACCAGAACCACCTCAAGATTCATTATTTTAGGCTGAAATTAATCACTCTGTGTTTTCTTTTGTGGAATTAAAACTTTGTACATAACAATATTTGGAAGTAGTTGTTGTATGAAATGGTGTCAACTATGCTTTGTTAGTGTCATGGTTGAGGGTATTTTCAAATGCTAAATTGTAGAAATATATATATATTTAAAAAAAATTATGAAAGAAAAAAGCAAGCGTAACCAATGGGCAATAGTCCAGTAAAAAGGAGCAAGAAAACCAGAAACGGTTTTAGTCGTTAAGGATGATGACACTACTCTCACTTCCCTCTCCCGCCAAATTCCATTCGCCGTCTATCAAACCCTCAAACCCTTCTCGCGAAAAGCTTCCGTCGTCATCATCACCACCGTCCATCAAGCAATCCAACTCTTTAGAATCTCTTAACAGCCGTCTGATCAGCCACGTCAATGAAGGCAACCTCCAAAGGGCAATTTTCACTCTTGATCTCATGGCCCAACAAGGCAGTCACCCAGATCTCCGCACTTACTCCCTCCTACTCAAATCCTGCATCCGGTCACGTGATTTCCGCCTGGGCAAACTCCTTCACTACCACTTATTTCAGTCAGAAGTCGAGCCCAACTCAGTTGTTCTTAACTCTTTAATTAGCTTGTATACGAAATGCGGTGACTTGAACAAAGCCAAAATGATATTTGAAACAATGGGAAATAAACGCGACTTGGTTTCGTGGAGTTCAATGATTTCTTGTAATGCAAATAACGGTAAACAATTGGATGCGATTCTTATGTTTGTTGAAATGCTTGAATGTGGGATTTACCCAAACGAGTATTGCTTTACGGCAGTGATTAGGGCTTGTTCGAATGCGGAGAACTTTTTAATAGGGAAGATAATTTTTGGGCTTTTGCTAAAATGTGGGTATTTTGATAGTGATGTGTGCGTTGGGTGTGGTTTGATTGATATGTTTGTAAAGGGTAACCGTGATTTGGATTCAGCATATAAGGTGTTCAATAAAATGACTGAAAGAAATGTTGTTGCGTGGACTTTGATGATAACTAGATGCACACAATTGGGCTTTCCAAGAGATGCTATTGGTTTATTTTTGGATATGATATTAAGTGAGTTTGCACCGGATAGGTTTACACTGAGTGGGGTTGTTTCAGCTTCTGCCGAGTTAGAGTTGTTAACTTTAGGCCGGCAATTGCATTCTTGGGTTATAAGGACAGGATTGGCTTTGGATGTTTGTGTTGGTTGTAGTTTGGTGGACATGTATGCAAAGTGTACAGCAGATGGATTTGTGGATGATTCTAGGAAGGTTTTTGATCGAATGGCGGATCATAATGTTATGTCTTGGACTGCAATCATTACAGGATATGTTCAAAGTGGAGGGTGTGATAAGGAGGCTATTAAGCTGTTCTATGACATGATACATGGACCCATTTCACCAAATCATTTCACGTTTGCTAGTGTATTGAAAGCGTGTGGAAATCTTTTGGATTCATGTATGGGTGAACAGGTTTACACCCATGCTGTGAAAAGAGGTCTTGCTTTGGATAATTGTGTGGGAAATTCGCTAATCAGCATGTATGCTAGGTCTGGTAGGATGGAAGATGCTCGGAAGGCTTTTGAATCTCTATTTGAGAAGAATTTGGTTTCTTACAACTCGATGGTTGATGCTTATGCCAATAATTTGAATTCTGAAGAGGCTTTCGAACTTTTTCGTGAAATTGAAGATACGGGAGTTGGGCTTAGTGCTTACACCTTTGCTAGTCTCTTGAGTGGAGCTTCAAATATTGGTGCAATTGGTAAGGGCGAGCAAATCCATGCCCGGATAATAAAATCTGGCTATGAGTCAAACCTTTGCATTTATAATGCTTTGATTTCCATGTACTCTAGGTGCGGAAACATAGAAGCTGCTTTTCAAGTTTTTAAGGAGATGGAAGATAGGAATGTTATATCTTGGACTTCAATGATTACGGGTTTTGCAAAACATGGATTTGCAGCGAGAGCTTTACGAATATTCCATGAAATGCTGGCGGATGGTATAAAGCCAAATGGGATCACCTATATTGCTGTTTTATCAGCTTGTAGCCATGTGGGTTTAATTTCTGAGGGATGGAAACAATTCAGGTCAATGTATGAAGAACACGGTATTGCTCAGAGAATGGAGCATTATGCATGTATGGTCGATTTGCTGGGCCGGTCAGGTTCTCTCGCTGACGCCCTTGAGTTTATTAGATCAATGCCCTTCAAGGCTGATGCTCTTGTATGGCGTACTTTTCTTGGAGCCTGTCGAGTTCATAGTGATACAGAGCTTGGGAAACATGCCGCAAAAATGATTCTTGAGCAGGATCCCCATGACCCAGCAGCATATATCTTACTATCAAACTTGCATGCTTCTGCAGGGCAGTGGCAAGATGTGGCAAATATCAGAAAGACCATGAAAGAGAGAAATTTAATTAAAGAAGCTGGTTGTAGCTGGATAGAGGTGGAAAATAAGGTACACAAGTTCCATGTGGGAGAAACTGCACACCCACAAGCCCCGGAAATTTATGACGAACTGGATCAATTGGCTTTAAAGATAAAGGAATTGGGCTATGTCCCCGATACGAACTTTGTTCTTCATGAATTAGAGGAGGAACAAAAGGTACAATATTTGTTTCAACACAGTGAGAAAATTGCTGTTGCATTTGGCCTTATTAGCACATCAAACTCGAAACCCATCCGGGTGTTCAAGAATCTTCGCGTTTGTGGAGATTGTCACACTGCAATCAAATACATCTCGATGGTTACAGGGAGAGAAATAGTATTAAGGGATTCAAATCGGTTTCACCATATCAAGGACGGAGCATGCTCTTGCAATGATTACTGGTGATATGCTAATGACTATAAAAAATTCTCTTCGTATTCAATTTCTCTACCAGAGTTATTTATAAATCGGATGACACTCTTCACTGTTGGAGACATAGAACACGACTGGTAGCTATGATTTATCATCGGTTAACAAGTAATTTTACTCTCAAATTCTTTCAGTTTTGGAGAATCTGTTGCTTGTTTTGCGTGTTCATATTTTCTTTCGATCTGTGAGTAAACGTAATAATGTATTTTTTCCCACTTTACTGTAGCCAGCTGCTCAATAATTTCGGTCTAACATTCACACGCTTTATTGGTAATGTGCTTGCATTTCACGTGGTTTGAATTCAATCCCAACTTCTGTCCATTTTTCTAGGATTCTTTTTCCCTGTTCTTTTTTTGACAACTTTTTACCTTATGATCATTATATAAACTATAAAGCAAATCTTTCACTTCTCAAAGTCATGAAAAGCTTTTTAATATATGTAACTTTGTCACATGTATTCGCATGCATCTATCAGGATCGGGGGGACATTGCCGCACATCAGCCAACTAGCCAATCAGAGAATTCCATTTGTTACAAGTTTCAATCTGATTCTATGGACATTAAGATTGACCCCATATCAAATCATAGCTTCAATCCAACGGAATCCAGTGAGTGACCACACGTCTACATTGCTTTTCATGGAAAATCACAATTTTTATAATTTTAACATTTAATGTTTGTGTAGATTATAATCTTTCCTTTACTCTTACATTAAAATTATTATTATTATTATTATTTTAATCTGCCAACCAATCAGCTTTCATAAATGCGCCTGTCAGGCTTGACCCCTGTCACTTGATCACAACTGTTTAGTTATTTTAATACTTTCACTATTAAAAAAAAAATTAAAATTAAGATAATAAATCAAATTTCGTAAGACAAAAATATTAACAACCCAACACCAAACACGAAATATCGGCAACGATATCAATTTCGAGGAACACGTGCCCTCATTTGTCCGACACGTGTCATCAGAATGCGACGAGTTAACATTCCTTGTGAGAGAAGAACACAGCAAAAAGAAGAAAAAAAAAACATAAAAAGCAAAGACTTTTAAAGCATCACGACAGCACGAGAAACCACATAATTGCATTCTAGAGTTCATAGCGGGCCCCACCCCACCGGATCGAATCACTTACTACTAGATCCGGGCTCCATGTGTCCAGGGCAAGATTCAAACCGTCCACGTCTCCATTGAAAAATCCAAGTTTGTGGCAAATAGAGGCCCATGTGGCAACTACCCAGTGGACCACGATCAATCTCGCGGCTGAGATTTAATGCTTTTTAATTCATTGGCTTCTTCTTCGTTATTAATGAGGTTTTCACTTTTAATGTAAAAAGGTGGATGACTTGTTTGCATCACCTTCCATTCATGCAATGATGCAAATGGAGACGAAGAAGAAGAACAGCACAATGAAAGTACAACTAATCTTTCCGACGGAGAACGGTGTTCGGAGAGTAACGTCAGGTTCGGAAGAAATGAGTCAACTTAGTGTGATCAGAACGAAGAATAATGCTCGCCGGAAAAGATTGCAAATCAGGCGACTGAAGTACACGTGTATTGATCATCGTTCTGTAAACAAGAGAGAACTTAAGACGAAAGAGAGCACGGAATCTCGTGAAGAAGAGAATGAGACGTTGACGTTGACGGAGATGTCGTTGTCTTTATCGTTATCTTCTTCTTCTTCAGATCATTCGTCAGAAAATTACGACGTTTTGTCTGGTTTTGAACGCAGAATATGCAAAGAGAAAGACAGTTTAAGAAGTTTTCCGTGTCTGTCACATGGGTTAGTGTCTATAATAGGAAGGAGAAGAGAGATGGAAGATGCCGTGAGTGCTGAAGTAGGGTTTATGGTGAAAGATGAACATCACGGTGATCATCAAAAGTATGATTTTTTTGCAGTGTATGATGGGCACGGTGGGTCCCGAGTGGCGGAGGCGTGTAAGGAGAGGTTGCACAGAGTGTTGGTGGAGATGATAGCTGAGGAATATGGAATGGAAGGAAATGATCATAGTAAGGATATTGTTTGGGAGAGAGTGATGGAAGATTGTTTTGAGAAGATGGATGAGGAAGTGAATAGAGGAAGGTTAGGAGAAGAGATGGTGGGGTCGACGGCGGTGGTGGCGGTGGTCGGAAGGGAGGAGTTGGTGGTAGCTAATTGTGGGGATTCTAGGGCTGTCCTTTCTAAGGGAGGTGTTGTTGTTCCTTTGTCTATTGATCATAAGGTACTTAAATTACTTTTTATATCTCTTGGCTAAAAATGCTTATAATTAAAGTACATTCAATTCTTTTTTGTTATTGTTGTTTATTTTAATTGGTGCAAGTGTATTAGTGGATTCTTCTTGGACTTGAATTTTGTAGAAGTGCTTTTGGTTAAAGTAGTTAACTTTGAATTAAATTATCAAGGCACGACAATTGTCTCCTTTATACTTGTTGGAGATTAGGAAATGGGGAGATTCAAAGGGATGTTAATAAGATTTGTGGCAAGATTATACCGTACAGAAATATTCCATTCCTATGATATAACACTGGATCTCCTGGAGGTAAACCATGAGACAGAGGAAGGGCAGGAATTAATTCTTAGTCAATATTTCCTCAAGCTTTGTACAAATTTGAAGAATGGGTGTAAAGTACCAACTTTTAAAGGGATTAGAAGCTTCAATGTGAAGCAACCATGCATTGTAGTAATTTTTCTGTCATTTGCGCATATAGTCTCACTCTAATACAGCAAATTGGGTGGCACTTGGAATTGAGATTTGGAATGTTGAATTGAATCCCAATTGTTATGGTCTTATTAGTTATATATAGAATGATGCATTTGGAAAGAAGGTTTTGCACGACAGAACCAGATGTTATGACCTTTGAATTGGAAAGAGGCTCTGAAAAGGAGAGCAGACGCTGCAATTTTAGAGGGAGAGACGAGAAATTTATTCATCCGAATAATAGTTATGCTACAAGAGATCAATTTCAAGTTTTCAGCACAATTTTGGTGTGATAACTCTCAGAATTGGGTAGCCTCTCTTCTCCTAGGAACAAAAGTTTTGTTACAAAATGCTGCTAGGTCGAAGTACAGGACATGATATAGGTTTTAGGTCTTTTGGTACTTGTATGCTTGAAAAATCTTCTATAGTTTTGTATCCGTAAGTTGATTGCTACTGTTATTCCAGCTATAAACTCTACATGTATAATCAAATTTATGTTAGTAAGGCTTATTAGTTTGTTTGCTTTTTTTTTTTTTTTTCTATATGTTGACATGCATTTTGTGCAAAGCCTGACAGACCTGATGAATTAAAAAGAGTGGAAGATGCTGGCGGAAGAGTCATAAACTGGAATGGACACCGAATACTAGGAGTTCTTGCCACTTCCAGATCTATTGGTATGTCGAAATTCCTCTGCCTCTGGCTCAGTATTTGAAACTCTCCAAGCTCTTGCCCTGGAATAGGGTACCATGATTTTGTTTTTTTTGCTCAATGGTAGAAATTAAATGGGATTATAAGAAATCTTTGTTCTTGTAGGTGATCAATACCTGAAGCCATTTGTGATATCTAAGCCAGAAGTCATGGTGATTGACCGAACTGACAGCGATGAATTTCTCATCCTAGCTAGTGATGGCATGTGGGATGTTGTATCAAATGAAGTTGCATGTCAAGTTGTGAGAAGATGTTTCAGTGGCCAGACAAAATGGGCAACCTCTGTCGAAGACGGGAATGAAAACCCTGCTGCCAGGGCTGCAGCAGTGCTGGCCGAGCTAGCTATGGATCGCGGTAGCAGTGATAATATAAGTGTGATAGTAGTTGAGCTAAACAAACCTACCAAGTTTCTTTGACAATATGTTATAAAATCTATCAACATTCAACAGAGAGTTCCAGTAAGATTTAACCATTGTTTTGTTGTGCTTAGCAAGCATACAAGTTTTATCAATCCGGAAATGAGAAGGAATTCAGTTGATTAAGGCAAAGCTTGTAGATTCATCTCGGTGAGACAAATGCTGATGAGTTCAGGAACTTTTTGATGGGTTATTGTAACATTCTATTCATTAAATCTATTAGATTGTTTGCTTTTACAATGAACTAAAATGTGAGGGTTGTGCTAGATTATCTTAATAAATTCTTTTGTTTCTCACATGTGATTTATGCCCTGGTGTGATAGCTTTTGTAGACACCAAAATCTTCAAGCTAAGCCGAGACTAGTAGTATAATTAGGCCATCAATCCCAAGTATGGGCTAAGGAAACTTGGGTTGTTAGCACAATCCATCAACAAGGCAATATTGTATTGCTCCAAATTTGTATTAATTATAACATAATACATTTAAGAATTTTAGATTTCAGAAGATGTATTAACTGTGAGATTACAAATAGTCCACTTTCATAGTAAGGAGGACTCACTCTACTTGTACTTCCCCCTGTTTTTTCTAGCCTTTCAATCAATAGAAAACACGACGTTGGGATAAAAAAAAAAAAAATTGAAATGATTAAACAAACCTGACAGTTTGCAGACCCCATCGGAAATAAGGACAGTTTGCATCACTCCAGCCTCCAAACTCTCTTACCTTTATATTTATATACATATTCAAGAATAAGAATTAAGATACAAAGACGTTAAGAATTACTTGTTTAAATTGCCGTTGCCACTACTACCTGACAGGTTCAACTCAATGCTGAGAATGAAGTTCAGTTTCTGACCCTAATAAACTTCTATGCATTTTTAGAGGCAGAGAAAAGGAACTCACTTTCTTTAGCAGTTCTAAGCAGAGTTTCCTTTTTATGTCCTTCCTGAGGTCCTCGGAAAGATTATTGACCAAATATTCAACATCGAAACCTCTAGTTTCTTCGCCATTTCTGTGACTGGTATTCCTTGACCTGCCGTTGGAGTTCCTCGGGGAGCTTTCCAAAGGGCTGCCACTGCTGCAACTCATTTAACTTCCTTTTTCTCTCCCCTGATTTTACAGTTTCTGATTGGACATGCATCTATTTTGCGAGAAGCATGGTTTATAGAAATTAAAATTTATCCTGCTTCATGTTAAGCTTACAAAAATAAATAAATAAATAATTGGGAGACAGAAAAGATACTAATACCAACCTGAACTTTTCCTATTAAAAAAGAAAATTTCTTTCCTCATTAATATATTAAATATTTTAATAAAAGTGCTTTTGTTTCCTCATTAATATATAATAAAAAATCATATATGCACAAACCTAACAGTTTTCAGTCCCCATCGGAAACAAGGAAAGACCCTCGCGAGACTTTTATTTTTCTCCACAACACCAGACTGAAGAGCATCATGGAATATTCCAAAATCATAAGTAGTTGTATTATGTGTCTTTGTAGTTGTAGAACAAAAATCATTAAAAATTGTGTAGTTTCCTGAACTTTCATTGCAGTGAAAAGAAAGGTTATGACATCCGGTGGAATTTCTGCAGGCTTTCCTCCAGTATACAGTGTCTTTCTACGGCAAAAACGTACCATATGGCTCCGAACACCTGAAGGATTTCATTAGAAAATAACCCCATTTTACAAGTAACATTGTCCAATGGCATAAAATTCTAAAGGATCGGAAACTGCTGCTTATATATAGATATACAAGAAAAAAATTTGAATCTAAGTATGTAAGCAACTTACGTTACCAGCATGTGTCACCAGCATGTAAGTAAGAAAAATTGAAGGCAAATTTGGCCCATAGAGTGAGGTTAAATTGAAGGCAAATTTGGCCCATAGTGAGGTTGCCTTCAGTCTTTGCTTTTTGAAACAATGTATACAATCGGATAATCTTTAGCACATGGTGTACAAGAAAGAAGTTCATTCCAACGAAAAGATTTGTGGCTCTAATTGTTTTAAGAGCGACTGAACGTTTGGATATGCATGCAATTATATATAAGAAAAGTAAAATCACCCAGAAAAAAACATTTAGCGGCTTACCTGTGGGAGTGGAACAAAGAGAAAAAGATCAATTAAGAAGATAAACAGCGATTTCTTTTTTGAATATTAATGCAAATGATTCCGCATATACAAAATCAGATTTGTTAGATGCAATAAATCAGAGAGTGAACGGTATAGCCAGTTTGGCCAGTGCCATGTCCAATTTGAAGCACTTTTTTATCATCGTTGATCACAGGAATGTATAAGAAAAGAGGATCCATGAACATCGACGACATAGACCACACAAGGAAAGCCGATGGTGCTCAGAATAATAGAATCCTCTGACAGAAATAAAGATTTTTTCCACAATATGAAAGAATTTGCTCCCAATACCAAAATTTTTTTTTATTAATTCTCTCGTGCATCTAATTATTTTGATTTCAGCAACCGAGAGTGAATTTCCACCATCACTAAGCTCCCCGGAAACCAGCTTTGCTGTACGTTCCTCTATGTTCAAGTACTGAGACCTGAACCCAAACAAAACAAAAATAAAACGAAAGTTTAGAGATCATTACTTCTTTATGGCTCTATCAATGTTTGCTATTCTTCAACTCGTCCAGAAATAAAAAAAAGAAGTGATACTAGAAACCAGTGACTAACATAATGAAGCTGAATGTAATCTGAATTTCTGCAAATTTGAACCTTCAATTACAGGCGCATCTGTTCATTTATATGCAATTACGTGAAAATATCTAAGTCTGAGTCGTAGTCAACGAGCAAAATTATGTGAAATTTGTCCTTTTGAAATGATTTGGGGTAAAATAAGGTTGTTTTAGAAAATTTTCCAAATATAAAAGTTTCCACAACACTAGAACAATCCAACTACTTTATTTATTTATTTTTTGTTAGTTTTCTGAGCTGAGCATTTTAGCAATAGCAACAAAAGCAATACCCATACTCTATTCTCAGTGATCCAGAATTCAGAATCAAAACTCAGTTGACTAAAAAACATTACTGAATTTTCAACTAATAAATTAATTAAAATTTAAAAACGAATAGAAAAGAGATGAGAATAGAAGGAAAATTAACCGAACCTGGCAGTTGCAGAGCGGGTTAAATAGTAAGTCGTATCGAGCACGGAGATTTGGTTGACGTCTACCATGTCGATCTCTGGACTGCTCTTCGAATTGGAGGCCGTACAATTAATATCACTTTCTACAGCAAAACAAAGCAAAGCCAATGCAAAATGGGTTACTCCCTATTCTCTCCCCTACTCTACTATTTATGTGATCCCCAATTTCACTGTGTTGCCTATCGTTTTCTTAGTGGTGTTTATTAATTGTAATTAGCAAGGCAATTTTTATATTCATGCATGATTATCTACTATTAAAATAATATTCAAATTACTTTATAAGTAATATTCAATATTTTAATAAATTTTTTTAGAAAGTTCTTTTGTTTCCTCATTAATATTAAAAAATTATTATTATCATTATTATTTATAAAAAAAAAAAACTTCAGGGATTTCAATTATATTATTCCAATTACTAATAATGTACTCTTACATCAAAATATATTAATATTTTAATGCTTTCACCTAACCCCAATTCTTTAGATATTTTAATATTATAATACTTCCACTATTGCAAACATTTAAAATTAAGATAATAAATCAAATTTGGTAAGACAAAAATATATCCAACCAAACACAAAATATTGGCATTTAATTCATTGGATTCTTATTAATTTTAAATTTCAAACTTAAATTGCATTAAAACAAATTACAAACTTTAATTGAAAATTAAAATTAGTTGTGTCTTTGGAGTATACCAACACATTAGTGTATTTCTTTATAGTCAAATTTTATGACGTCAATAAAAATATAATTTGTAATTTAATAAAATTTTAATAACTTAATTTAGAGTTTGTTTAAAATTACTATACTTTCTATTTAATTTTAAAAATATAATAATTAAAATATTTTGTATTATTATTTTTATTTCATAATTAATATTTATCACTCACTTTTTTATTAATATAAAGAGTGACAACTAATGTTTATCATAAGCATGAATTAAAACCACAACACTTATTATTTGTAAAAAAAATAAAAAATTTAAGTTTATTTTCATGGATTCTCTGCTCCCTTAAGTCATGGCTTACAACGTGTAACATGTAGTAAATAGTGAAAGAAATCCTGGACAAAGTCAAACAAATGACTGTTTTATATCTGTACCCGTAATACCCTTCAGAATAAATTGACTCAATAATAGATAATTTGCAAGGAAATTATTTCTATGTTTAGTATATAACAATTTTTTTTTTAATATTTTACAATGGTGGAAAGCAAATGAAAGGATGACTCCTGTGCTATCCATCGTGGCTTGTGATCTACTAGCTCTTTTGGTATTCATATTAACATCGAAATATACTTTTAGTGCAGGAAATAGTGTATTGAATAATTATCAAAATTGTCTTTAAATGTATTGGATTGTTTAATATGTTTGAAAGATTGAGAGGATGCATAGAATTCAGAACCAGGACGATAACTGGGACAATGAAATGAAAGAGAATGATTTTATTGAAGAAAATTAGTTTATAATACTTATAATTTTAGATTTTAAATTTTTAATATTTATAATTTTAATGTAAAATAATAAAATAAATAAAGTGCAA
>JAXCLQ010070584.1:0-14134 GCA_035584115.1 Cedrela odorata
TCATTAAATGATAAAAATTAACGATATTGTGAATAATAAGTTTTCAATGCGACCATATATGATTAATAAAAATAAACGAGGTAGAGATTATAAAATTGCAAAACAACAATAAGCAATTGAGTGGTGAATTTTATATATATATATATATATATGTGTGTGTATGTATACCTTCAGATTTTGCACACCAACAATAACTTCTTTTTTCTTTGCTCAACTACTTGCTTAACCTGCGATCACAATTGAAATCTAAAGAGGTAAAAGTCGATTGTCCAGCGAAAACCCTCTAATGCTTAAGTTAGGGTTTTGCTTTATGTTATGAAAGAGAAAGGATAAGAATCAAGGAAAATATAAGCTTTTAACGCAAATGTTTCATGATGTATATCTGGTTGTCTTTAGCCTCATTTTTATAGATGTTCATGTCTCTCAAATTTAGTAGAATTTTATAAAATCTGGAAATAAGTATCTTGTCATGCAAGAATTATGGAATTCCATTTGATAAGTATTGATTTTTCAGATTTTACAGGATTTTGAGCCCTTCTTACAGAATGTATCTACTAGGCATAATATTCTTATTATGGAATAAGTTCACTAAGTTAAGGATCTTTATAATGGAAGAATCTAGAAGAATTTAGGAAAGAATTGAATCTTCCCTAGATATGTAATTGTTGAGAGGTCTCGGAAGCCCTTGTTCAAGACTTCTTTATACACCTGAGATAAGCCCAGAAGTTGCATGTGTAAGACCCTTATCAATTGTGCCTGAAACCTTATTGAAGGGGTCTTGAGATGAGGTTCCAACCCGAAGCCTTTAATATAACCTTAAGGGGCCTCGACTCTTATTACTTCTAAAGTCCTTTCGTTGACATTGGGTCGTCTCATCCAACACTATACTTAGGATCCTTGTCATCATCTAGTCAATATCTTTAAGGTCAAATAGGGCTTATGGCTCTTCCATTCTTAGTGAACCTTTAGTCTGGGCCTATGACTTATTAGGCCTTAATTATTTCATGCACTGTATACCTAATAATTATATATAATACTAAACTCTCCTAAATATTTAAATTAAGAAAAAAGTTTTGCATAAAGTTGGTCATACTACATCATTTATGCAGAGTGATATAATATATTAGTATTAGGATAAAAGATTGTTACTCCCATAAAAAAAATAAAAAATTATAACTATTACAAATAGTCTATGAATTTATTTCACACTTTTACTCTTATGCATATTCAAATTATTAAATACTACCTCATAGAACACTAATGAAACAACAAAAAAAGAAGTTGTTGATATTTGGTTTTCGTCTTCTATATATCAACATGTGATTTGTTTTACCGTGAGAATAACTAGCTGGAATTCTCCTCCCCAAGCTAGGATCTTCTATTGCAAACGTTGATGACTCCATTAATGCTTCAATAATCCCAAAGAACAAAAAACATATCAAAAGTGTCGGAGATCCGATGATAACCTATGATGCTTAAGTAAAAAAAAATGTTATCTTTTTAATCGAATAATAGCTTGCCAAATTTCTGGGAATAATTTCACAATAAAGATGTTGTTTTTGCAGAGTAACAACCTAATTTTCTGAAGGATTTTCATATCCTTTTTCCCTTGTTTTCATCATTTTTATAGGTTATTAACTTTTTTTGTTATAAGTGGAATAGGGTTCAAACATGTTTTTTTTTATGGTAAGACTCTTATTATTAGTCCTTAGGAAAATATTATTAAGTTTTGACTTCCTTATTCTTTTTAAGTTAGGTTAGAGTTTTGACTAATAGAGTCTTATTAGAATGCTAATTTACTTAAGAAGTTCTCAATGAATTAGGATTGCCTCCAACGCAACCCAAAGACAACTCACTTTGTCTTTGGACAATCTCCTATACCCTTAGTCTTTACATCTTCAAAAGAATACCTTAGAATAATATTATCTCGAGACAAACTTATTTATCAATTGCACAAGAGAGTTTCCACCATTTATTGAGAGTTTTAATGCTAATGTGGATCTTCCTTTCTGAACTGAAAGTGATGTGGAGTATGTCAAATCCAATGTATCCACATTGATAAAAGAGATATACATAGTTTCAAAAAAACTAGTACACATATTTATATAGTATTGGAAATATGGAAAATAATATTAAAAGTTTAAACATTTGCATTCTCTTTAATGTTTTTCTCTTAATGTAAATTTTATAAATATTGTACATTGTATAACACAACACTTGCAATCTTCAACCAATTCAAGTGATGTTTTTTCTTCTTCTTCTAGCAAATCAACCATGCCACCTAAAGTTAATATGCAAACTCAATTGATCGAAAATATTTGTATTGAGTTATGCAAAATGAAATAATCAAACCCCAATTGGAAGCAAAAAAAATTTGTGAGGCGGTTATAAGATATTCATGGTCTTAAGGTATCACAAAGAGCAATATTTAAGATACTCAAACAATCAACTGACCTCTTTCAAGAAGAAGTATTGTTGAAATCAAACGCAAAACATTTCAAAATGGTAAAGTATCCACTAATGTAGTCTGACCTCAATGAATAATTGGTATGTCATCAAGAGCATGTCAATATGAGTGGTGAATGGCTAAAAGAGAAGGGAAATATTTTTCTAAGGCAATTTTATCCAACGCTACGTCATTTGAATTTTCAAATGGATGGTTGGAAAAGTTCAAGCAACAATATGCAATTCATTTCTTCTGTTATTTTGAGAAGAGTAATTCGATTAATATGATGAAAATTGAAGCTAGTTTGCCACTAATAAGAGAGGAATTTGACAAATGAGCTTGAAATGACATTTATAATATTAGATGAAACTTACTTATTTTATCGAATACAAGTCGATAACTCTCTTGCAACAAACCAATTAGAGGGCCGAAAGTAAAATTAAGAGAAGATTACAATTGTTATTTATTGCAATGGCGATGACTTTGACAAACTTCCATTTTGGGTCATCAATAAGTTTTTTAATGCAAGATACTTTTAAAATGTTAATTGTGATAATCATAACTCAAGTATTGAGCGAATTCAAAAACATGAATAACATCTTTGTTTTTTATGGAGTTGCTTACGTGGTTTAATAGTCGTTTGGATAAAATATTTTGCTTATTATGGATAATTGTACTATACATGGCAGAAAAGAGAATCTCTCATAATTTTATCACATAATTGTTCCCTTCTTACCACTAAATAACACTTTTAAAATTTAGTTATGTGATGTAGACATCATTAGAAATTTCAAAGATTATCATTATCAGTGTATTAATTGCCCATTTTTAGAACAGATAGAAGATTGTGTCTTGGAACCAGCTAAGATAAGTGTCATGGATGCAATTGTAAATGAAGTTTTCTGCATGACAAACTGATGTAAAGTCACAGACAATTGCTAAATATTTTTAAGCACTTAAAATCCACCATGTCGATGAATTGTAAATCATAAATAAAGTGATGAAGAGAATCAAAAAGTCATTGTAGAATTAAGCGATCATATTCGAGAACTTCACCACACTAATCAAATGGTTATTAATGTCTTCCTCAATCATCCAAATGAGCAACAAACCATGTATGCTTTAACTGAAGAAGAAATCATTGTTGCAATTAGACAAAAAGAAAAAAGAGAATCATGAGAATGATAATACGTAAATATAAAAAATTTTGTGCCAAGAAACTCTAAGCATGCTTGAGAAGCTAGAAATATTTTGGTTTCAATAAGAAGGTGTCCATGTTAGCAAGTTATTACTGTAAACCTTATTCTTTGAATATAAGGATAAAGTAGTTATTTGTATGACATTCATTTCACACATGTATGGAAATGGTTAGTTGATACACAATCGAAGCTTAGGTGACTTAAGCTAACTCATGGTATGAAAATTGAATGAATTAAATAAGTTGCACTTAGTGTATATTTGGTTTTTGAGTAATGCCCTACGCTGATATATTCGGCGATCTTGCCAGCCGGTTAGCGAGCATGGTCAATGAGCAGTGCCTTTGTAGGGGATCAGGAGCGGAGCCTCTGAAAGGTAAACTTAATTAGTGCTAAAGAATGAAAAGAAAAGAGTCAAAAATTTATCATGAGCATGAAGAGATCGATACCTAGAATGAAAGTATCGATATATTGAGAATTCATATCGATATTCATTGAACAGATCGATACCTACGAAGAAAGGTATGGATACTTAGCAAGTCAGAGACTTAGAAAGAAATTACAAACTGACCAGATCGATAACTATGGAGAAAAGTATCGATACAAAGTAACACAGAGAGTTCAAAAATAATTATAAGACGAACCATATCGATACCTTCATTAAAGGTATCGATACATGGCGAGACAGAGAGTTATAAAATAATTACATGCTGAACCAGATCGATACCCTCAACAAAGGTATTGATCCATTGAAAAGAGAAGGATTGATACATTAAGGTAAATGTATCAATACTCGAGGTTGATTCAAATTTCAGAATTTGAATTCTTAAGGAACGAATCGATATCCAGAATTTGAATTTTTAAGGAACGAATCGATATCCAGACCAAAGGCATCGATATCCATTCCAAAAGTATCGATACCTAATCCAAAAGTATCGATACATGACGCTAATCTTAGTGAAATTCAATGGGCAATTTGGTCTTTTCGCCCACTATTATAAATACCAAGATGGGGAATTCGACCTTAGGGTCTTCTTCATTCGTTCATTTCCCTCTCTCTCTAAAACACCTTCCTCTTTTTTTCTCTTTGGTTTCCTTACACATTTCGACAAACCCCTTAGCGTTCCTCCAAATTTCATGTCCAAGTGATTACCTATCCTCCCCACATCAATTTGGTACAATTTTTGGACTAGAAAAAAGCAAGATGAAACAAGAAGGAAAAGTTAAGGTTCGACAATAACTTGAGGGTTTTGCGTTCAAACAACAATGTGCGATTTCTAAGGATCTCTACAAGTTCGAGGTATGCATATTAAAATGTTATAAGCTTGATTTTAAGAATTTATACAAGATGAAATCTTATGGCTTATTGTTCATGCAAGATTTATGTTGATTTTCGTATAGGATATGTAAATTTGTATTAGTTGAACCAATTAGAGTATAAAATGGTCAAATATGAGTTGGATAATAGTTGGAATGTGTATATTTCATGTTGGACGAAAATGTAAGTTAGAAATACTCACTGCCATAGGATTTTATTGTTAAAAATCGGATAAATGGCATCGATTAGAAAGTCTCGTGAAGTGTCATGTATCAACTAAAGGTCGTAGCCATGTTTTCTATGAGCATTGCATTTAATGCATATACGTTAAGTTATTTGGAATCATGAAATTCACTATATGTATGCCTGTGTGGTATCAGGTTCTAAGAACCTGAGAGAATGGTCGAGTGGACATAAGAATCAGAGTGGGAGTGGTTACCTTCCTCTTATTATGAGTAAATTTATACATACACATTATGTAAATAAAATGCATGTGATATTTATATGTATGCTTTGTGTGAAACAAGTGTTTTGAAATGTTGAAATGAAACTTAAAATAAATATTTTACATGTGCTTTACTTTGATATTATGATGTTTTGATTATTTAGTCTACTGTTATAAATTATTTGATTGGTATACATGCTGAGATGGTTGAGGAGGCTTGAATTGTATAAATATTTTAAAATTATTGTTGAAAATGATTTGTATAAAAGTTGTTATGGCCAAGGAAGTCGGATTTGATTTATGCGATGTATAATCATTGTTTTGAAATGATTTATAAATGCATGTATATTGGTGATGAGGCCGGTAAAGCTAGTTATTATTTATTGGCTAATGGGCCATGTTATTGACTGTATATATAGGGAGGTCGCCTATGGACGAACCTATAAAAAGCCGTATAGGTGAGTGGAGCTGTAGTAGGGCTAATATAAGGGTGAATGTCCATGGCAAGCCCACTATGTGCTGAACGCACATGAGTGCGGTTATAGATACCTTATGAAAAGTCCTGGCAGCTTGATAGGGTAATCTTAGATTTGACAGATTACGAGGACAGTTACTCGTATCACCAAGTGACTACTCGGGGCCAACATCAGTAAAGTGAGCTTGTTTTATAAATGAATGTTTTGCAAGAAAATAAATGATTTTACAAAGTATGATGATGTTTTTCTATTTAATAAATATTTATTGCATATGGTTTATGCATAAAAAGCTCACTGATGGTTACGAATTTGTCCTGACCAAGGTAGCGTGTCGAGAACATATAGCCAACCTGAATCGATTGTTTTAAAACTGTTTGTAGACCAATGAAATGTATTGTGATCATTGATTTAAATAAACGTGCATAAATATATATATATATATATACTTTGAATTATATTTTAGAATGAATCCTAATATCTTTATTTGGAAAATGTTTGTACATATATGTATATCGGTATATATGTATTTACTCACTGAGTATAGTTATATACTCACTCTTCACCATTTCAGCTTTTATGTTAGGCGATAGAGAACGTACGGGGCTTGTGGTAGCGATAGAGAATGTACAACGCTCTTAGTAGGTTTTACTATCTTGACTCACATGTGTAATTCAGAGTCCACTAGATATATAATTTATTTGGATATGTATTTCCTAAGAAATATGTAAGTATTGAAACTAAATGTTTAACAAAATAATTTATTATTTTGTTCAACCCATATGTAAATGATTTTCTAAATTGATATTTATATTAAATTATTATGTTGTGGATGAATTGATCACGGAAATCAATTCTTTGATAATACTCCCATAAATGGAAAGTATGTTTATAAACTGTTTTTAGGAGTTTATGGTTTACAGAAAACCTTACAGGCTCTCTTAATACATTTTGGGTGTATGAATTGTATCAGAAGGGTCTGTGGCGATTGTCACGTGTAAGATACAGATCCTTTATAGACATGATCTAGAAATTTTATAATTTATTATAATATGAAGTATCACTATAGAGAGGTGTATATATATATATATATGCTTGTACTTTAAATATTATTCCTATATAAAGTATCACTATAGAGAGGTGTATATATATATATATGTGCTTGTACTTTAAATATATTGAATTAAATCAAATCAAGCCTTATACATTGAAATTGAATAAGGTTTTGTACTCTAGTTAAATATTTTTCTTTTTTTTTCTCAATTTATTTACAACACATTATTAACACAATCCTAGTATGTAAAGTATTTAATTTTGTTTTCTAGTTACATACTTTTGCGTTATATTGTTACATGATTTTATACGTTTTTATTTTTATGCAACTATTTTTATGAGTATAATTTGTGTTTGTCATTAATTGGAATCTTCCACATCAAAAAAATAAGGATAACATACTACATACGCTTTGTTGGCTTAGTTGGAAACACCTAAGAGATGGATGAATTAGGTTTTAAAAACTTTAGAAATTAAAAATGTATGCAATGCAGTGCAATAAATAAAACAGTAGTAGAGTGAGAAAGATAAATACAATTTATAGTGGTTCGGCAAAGCTTGGCCAACGTCCACTCTCTCGGATACGAATCACTACTACCAAGCTTTTACTATCTCCTTATTTCTCACGGGTTAAATGAAACTCTTTGACGTCCCCACCCGTGGGGTCCACACGTGACAATCGTCATAGACCCTCTAAACATATTTTTAATCCTGAATATGCTCCTCAGGCCTGTAAGGCTGCTTAGGTACTTGTCCCTTGTATATGTATTGTATATGTACTCACATATTTTTCTAATATAGTTTCCAAAACAATTTCCAAATAATTCCATAAATGCAAATATACATAATTTAAAATACATTTTGAGTACATATCAAATTACATCATTACTGTTTTAATCACAAACATAAACAATTTTGTAAAAGATACCCAGTGAACTAATCTGTCTTAGTCTGTGAGTCAAGAATATCAATTTTACCTGAAGGCGATTTATCTTTTTACTGATCACCACCACCCAATATCATCTTGCCTATACTAGATTCCTTGAAACTAGAAGGTGAAGGGGTGAGTATATGGGAATATACTCCATGAATGAACAAAAATACAATTTGAGAAAGTACTTTGTAATTGCACATAAAACAATTTAGTTTAACAAAAACATGGCCTACCATTCAAATTACTGGGCTGACTCATGTTCTCGGTGATTACCTTGGTCATGGTAATCCCGAGACCTCCAGTGGTTTTTATGTACTGAAAACAATGCTCATTTTAATAAAATCATTTCATTTTTAATATAAATAATGCATGTTGTCTTTTTAAAACTGGCCCACCACTGACGTTCGCCTCGAGTAATCATATGGTGACACTCATAACTGTCCTTGACAATCCCGCAGATGGGCAACTTCATATCATCATCCACCCATAAAACTGCTCCACCTACAGTGCACTCATCTAGGCAGCCTCTCTTAGATCCGACCCTAGGCTACCATCTTATAATTACAGTCACATACATAATTTAGCTCTCCCGGCCATCACTAATGCAAAACCACAAGCATATATATATTCAAATCAATTCATTTCCAATAACAATATTGTGAATGTATTTTCAATTTCAAACCAGACCTCTTAGCCACTCGTATATCAAATCGTCAAACAAGCCATTTACATTTTTTTTAAATAACAATAGTATTAAATCTATTTCTTATTTCATGAAAAGATAAGTTTCATAAAACAATTTTAAAAAATCATAAAAATGGTTTAAATCCACTCACAGTAACGAGGGGAGTATTCACTCCCAACACTATTCCTCGTACCTAGTATGTTCCTCTCCTGGTATTCAATGCCTATAATACACACACACACACACACATATAGCATTATGAATTTTGAAATTCTAATCACTTATTATTCATGTATGTAAAACAAATGTTGTAGTCGTCATGTCTAAATTTCCTTAACTTGGCATATTTAACTTCACAAGGCTTTCTAACGAGGGCCATTTAACCGATTCCCAACAATGGAATCCCATAACCCTAAATATTCCAAAGTTCACATTTTTGTCTAAGGTAACCACGTCTATTCTCAAAAATGTTCAAAATGTGTATATATATATATATATCCCATTGTAAATCACCATTTACCGCAATTCAACACAATTCGTATTTTCGACAAATACCAATATAATTATTCCAATTACAATTTAACGCATATTTAACATTATACAAATCTTATTAGCGCAGATTAACACAAACTTCGTTTCCTACGCAATTTAAATTGGAAATTCAGATGAACAATAACCCACACATTTTAATATACTCAAAATTTAAAAATCATGCTTGTATTGAGTTATTTGACTTACCGATAATTTGTTCAAACCCGTAAAAATTTCAATTTGTCACTTAAACGCAAAATCCCTAATTTTCTAGCAAAACTCATTTTTCTTCTTTGCTTATTTTCGAGTCTTTTAGCCTAAATGTGATACCAATGTGAAGAGGAGAGATCGATGAGTCATTTGGTAGTGAAAATTTCAAAAATAATCGAAAGGAATTTGAGAAATGTAGAGAGAGATTGTGAGAAGAGAGGGAGAAGGGTTTATAGAGAGAGTAAGAGAAAAATGTTATATTTTTAGAGAGAGGAAGAGAAAAATATTATATTTTTAGAGAGAGAGATAAATGAGATACAGTTGGAGGTTGGTTTTTATATAGAAAATGTACAAAAAGACCAAAATGCTCTTAAAAATCTTGAAAAATTTTTAAAAAATCAAATTTTTACGATAAACAGTATCATAAACAGTGTCCCAAAAATAACCATTCTACCGGTCGATCGATTTCCTAATCTGGTCGACCATTTTCGATTTGTTACAGTATCCGCTACAGTGACTCAATTTTTTACTATTTAAAAATCTTACAATTTAGTCCCTTTTTCAATTTTCAAAAAATATAACTGATACATATTAATTATTTCATTAAGTTAACTTAAGTTCTCTTAAGCCTCGTTAATATGTCAAATAAATCTTAAATCATGCACGTGTGATACTGAATATCCTTTAATAACCATTTTACTCCTGTGTTAGAAGAATAGGGTTTACAAACTCAGTACACTCCTTTTGAGGTGAAGGAAAACCTTACACTTTTTTTTTCACAGGTGAAAAGGAAAACCCACAACAATGTTCTTTAATACAGGTGAAGATATACCCAATACAATATCACAAATACATATTGAATTTTGCTCTCACACTATAGTAGATATTATCAGTATGCTCTCAAAAGAAATCAATCTCTCACAAAGGATTTGAAGGTTTTACAATAGAGAGAGAAAGTTTAATTATTCACATCTGAAAATATTTTTCAAGAATGTCTTTTTATTTTTTGATTGCAATGTACATTGTTGTGTGCTTCACTGTTGTTTTCTTCTATTTATATCATTTCTTTTTGTGAAGCAACTTTGTCCAACTGCTTGATTTGGCGCATTTAATGTGTGCCATAAATGCTGTAGAAGTTACCGTTGAGTTTTAAATACAAAAAAAGTATCGATCTCTTTATGTAAATAGTAAAAACTGAGTTCCAAGTATCGATTCATTTATCTTTGCGTACCGATCTGGTTCACTTCGTAAATAATTTACAACTCTTTAGACAGAACATGTTTCGATCTATTCAGCTTCAGGTATCGATCTAGTTTGCCTTATAAATATTTTACAACTCTCTGGACAAAGCATGTACCGATCTGTTTCAGCTCAAATATATATATGGTCTGCCTAGTAAACATTTTACATGTTAAACCTTGTTCTTCGAACATAGGGGTAAAATAGTTATTTAAGGATATTTAGTATCAAACATGTATGATTCAAGATTTATTTGACACATTAACAAGGCTTAGAAGAATTTAAGTTGACTTAATGAAATAATTAATATGAATTTAGTTATATTTTTCGAAAACTGAAAAATGGACCAAATTGCAAAATTTCAAGGACTAAATCGCAATATTTTTAAACAGTGAAAAAATGAATTACTGTAGCAAGTACTATAAAGGGGCACTGTAGCAGTCACGTAGCACCGAGAAAGGTCGACTGGCAGTAAGGGTGTTTGACAACATTGTTCACGGTAATGTAACACTATTTATAGTACTGTTCACAACACTGTTCATATTACTATAGCAATCCAATCGACCAGTTTACTAGAAAAATGGGTGTTTTTGTCAAAATTCCAAAGATTTTAAGGGCATTTTAGTCTTTTTACTTATTTTCTATATATACCAAGCCCTCCAAATAGTTTCTCATTGTTCTCTCTCTAAACAAATCTCCAAATTTATTTTCTCTCTCTAAAATAACATCTCTCACTTCTCTCTACAATTTTTCATTTTTCTTCCGATTAAAATCAAAATTTTCACCACCAAATGATTCCTCATGGCTTGCTCTTCAATTTAGGACTTAATTTGATTTAAAAAGGGTAGAATTGAAGCTTGACAAAAATTAGGTTTCAACAACAATTTGGGGTTTTTGAGTTTAAACAGAAAATTAGAGTTCCTACAAGGTTATACAAGCTAACGGTAAGCCTGGTAACTCTTAATAGTTATAATTTTAACATTTAAAATGAAAATGAAATTAGGGCTTACTGTTTACATACGATTTAAGCTTGATTTCGCTTAGGGAACGTAGAAACTTATTTCATAGTAATAAATAAAGTATTTGACGTCAAATGTACGTTAACTCGTCGATTAAACAAGCATATGTATAATTGCCGAAAATGTACATTGAGTAGAATTATGTTGTAAATGGATAATTGGACTTAAGAAAAACTATGTTGTTAAAACATATGTGTTAGATATTTGTTGAGAACATGGAGTTGTAAGGAAATTAAGACCAATGGAATTGTTATGACAATATACACGCACACACACACACACACACACACACACACACACACACAGATACATTGAATGTTGTTGAGATAGGCTTATTGGCCTTAAATATGAATGTGAAATTTAGAATATAAATGGCCATGGGATTTCATTGGTGAAAGTCGGCTAAATGGCCCATTAAATTAGTCTCGTGATGTGTCGTGCATCATATGTGTGTGTGTGTGTGTGTGTGTGTGTGTGTGTGTGTGTGTGTGTGTGTGGTATTAAGTTCAGATAACCCACATGAAGGACCATTAGAGCTTAAGGACACGTAATGGGAGTATGTACCCTCCCTTAAGTTGTGAGTGGATTTATACATATATAAATAGTAAATAAATTGCATGTGATATTTATACGTACAATTGTGTGTTAAACATAAGTTCTGAAATATTTAAATGAAGTTTAAAATAAATGCTTTTCAAGAAGTTCATGTTGATATTTGGATGTTGTATAATGTGGTCTGCTAATATGATTTTAAATCGATATGCATGTATGTAATGGCTAAGGAGGCCAAATTTGGATTATATATTTTATTAACAATGTTTGAAAGTGTTAAGTCCGGGAAGGCCGGGTTTTTATTTCGCTTGGATTAAACTTTGATTTGGAAACGAGATGTTTTTATGCATATATAATTTGTGATGAGGCCGTTAAGGCCAATTATTGTTACATAGCTAATGAGCCAGTTGTATGGCCTTTGGGCCAGTCATTTACTGTATATACAATGTTGTAACTAATAGACGGACTTATGAGAGGCCGCAGAGGTTATTAGTGCCACAGTGGGGCTGTATAAGGAAGGTTAAGCTATGGTAAGCCCACTATGAACCGATGCGAGGATGCGCAATGATAGAGATCCTATGGAAAGTCCTGTCGACTTAATAAGGATCTCATGGACTTGATGGCTATGACCAGAACAGTCACTTTATCACCAAGTGACTACTCAGGCCAACATCAGTGAGATAGGTTTGTTTTATACCTACATATTTGATATGAACTAAACTATTTTTACAATGCATAAGATACGATTTTCAGTTTATAAAGAATGAATTGTATATGATTTTATACATAACAGGCTCATTGATGGATTTCGACGTTACCTCGGCTAAGGTAGCGGTCAGGATAATATGGCCAACCTGTGTTGTATATTTAAACTTAAGTGCAGACCAGTTTAATTATTTTACAAGCATTGTTGTAGATGAGTTACATATATATATATATATATATATTTAAGCATATTAATAAATGAAATCTCAATATCATGATTTAGAAATGTGTGGGCATGTATGTATATCTATATATGTATGCGTTCACTCACTAAATATAATTGTATACTCACCCCTCACTATTTCAGCTTTTAGGCTAAGAGCGTTAGTCCTCACTGAACTGGTAGTGGCAGTGGAGTGCACTTAACACACTGGGTAGGTCTACGTTCCTTGACTCACATTTATAAATTTAATCCACTGGATATATGTTTTTTCTGAATTTGTAAATTTTTCTGAACTATAAGTTTTCCTGGGAATTTGTATTATGGTCGAAAAATTAAAAAGAAATTGTACTCTGATGATTATGTAATAATTATTATTTTGTTCAACCTATGTGAAATATTTTAATTTGATATTTTTATATTAATTATGAATGTTATGGATAAATTGATCACGAGATTAATTCTTTGGTAAAGCTTCCATAGATGGGAGGTTATGTTTATAAACTGTTTTCAGGTGTTGAGTAAATGATTTGATAGCCTTACAGGCTCTTGTGGTACATTCTAGATATATAGGGTGTATCATGAGGGTCTCTGGTGATTGTTGCAGGTAGACCCTAAGGTCGAGGTGTGACATTGCAACTCTTTGGATAAGGTATGTATCGATTTGTTTCAGCACAGGTATCAATCTGGCCTGCCTTGTAAATATTTTGCAACTCTCTAGATAAGGCATGTATCGATCTGTTTCAGCTCAGGTATCAATCTAGTTACAATGGTATCGATCCGTTATCCTTATGTATTGTTCCTGTTTGATCTTTCAAGATACTTTCACATTGTTTTATTAAGCATTTAATTTAAACAAGTATATATATTGTTTCTTGAGTCTCAGATAAAATTAAGATCATGTTATGTTAAATTGACATTAAGAATAATATTAAGTCATCATCGAAAACGCATACGTTATCCCTGTGTATCGATCATATTTGATCTTTCAAGACACTTTCACACTATTTTGTTAAGCATTTGATTTAAACAAGTATATATATTGTTTTTTAAGTCTCAAACAAGATTAAGATCATATTATTTTAATTTGACATTAAGAATAACATTA